>OMLM01020141.1:1868-13505 GCA_900302695.1 Helostoma temminkii | reverse complement strand
TGCAGCTCGCTCGCTTAACCTGTTTGCCCTTATCCCGATGCCCACGATCAGATCTCTGCTTTCGCAGCAGGTTCCAGCATCATCATATGGTGAGTATAGATATAGTATATAGCCTGTGTGTGAGTATATGTGTGTCAAAGCAGTATATATAGGTAATAAAAGCAGTAGAGGAACAGTCAAAGCTTTTAAATAAACAGTGGTGTTATGCAAAGATACTGCTGATGGTGTCAACACTCCAGTGCATGTCAGGATTTATAATTTGCCCTTGTTACTAAAAGTCACTCTTTACACACTGCATTACAGATGCAGAAGTTAATTTCAGACAAGAAAATTTCATTCACCTCACCCTCAATAAATAAAAAAACTACGGGAATGTAATACCATTAGGGCAACATGCACGATGATAAATCAGCTGAGGGTTTGTGTCATTATTTGTGTCTCTTAAAGCAGAAAGAAGAGAAAATCAAACAATGACAATGACTGCAGTTTTGAATCCACCTGCAAAACTGCAACAATTAGCATCCCAGATATTCAGTGTAAACACTGTGTCGGATAAATACAGGCTCAAATTACAAGTCACAGACAATTTTATTTTAGGAAAAGTATTTTCTGTAAATGGGATTTGTAAAAAAAAACATACAAAGAAGTGAAGTATACTGGAAACCTGCTGTACATGTGAACCCAGTTAGGCTGGTTCATACCAAAAAGATGAAATATTGTCAAGAGCCTGTTCTACCACAAGTCAGTGTCATTGTTCTTGCGTCTGAGACACACTCATACTCTGTTCACTGATTATATACTTTAATGTGACGTCTGTTTGAGACGTCAAGGTAAAGTACACACACACACACCAGCAGCAACAGCTATTTTCTGTTCACACACACATATGCTGTACAAGGAAATATACATTTCTATACAGTTTTAGAAATGGCACAGTGCCATGAATGTTTTTTTTTTGGGAAGTGAAGTTTATCCTACTTTAAAATCAAAATCTAATCAATATTTGGTCTGTTTTTACTCATCTCTGTCTCTTTTGATCCACTGGTGTGGAAGGAAACCTCTGAAGCTGTAAACCTCAGAACCCTTGTCTGTTGTCTTTCCTTCCCATCAGGCATCACTCTCACCTCCCTCCAGATGGCTCTGAAGTTTGCTGGTCTGGCCTACATTCCTGCCTATACTAAGATCTACCAGAGAACCCTGGACTGGTTCCCAGGCTTTGTCTTCACACTCTCCAGCATATTTACAGTGCTGGCAATGATACCCATCAGGTACTCATTTCTCTTTTTTACAGAGCCTCAGATCACTATATTACCTTGCATTTTACCTGGGCATTGTATACTATAGAGAAGGAGGGGAGGGTGCTGTGGAGCAGACTTATTTTCCAGTCTCGTACTACTGCTTAATTCCCCACAGATATTTTTTTTTACTTTACAATATCCGTATTAAATTATATTTTAAAGTTGGGGCTGTATTCACAAACATTCTTAGAATATCCTTAACTTATACTAAAATGTCCTACCTGAATTCCTAGCCTAAAAGTGATTTGGGAAGCTTCTCAGAGCAACTCTCAGTAAGGAAAGGCCAAAAACCTTTATATTAGTGAGGAGGTGTGGTTGACCCCAGTGCTGGAGATGACACATCGTTGACTGGTTGGTCAGAAATGTGGTGTAAAAACCCAGATGAAATGGTTGCTTGGACTTTGTGATTTAAATTATGAGTGTGAATACTCTGAAACGGTTACTGTGCACATTTAAGTTGTTCAGTTAGTGTGAACATAATTACAGTCACAGTATGTTTTGACTGGTTTATGCCGAATATGGTGTCAGTTTAGTTCGCCACCATGATGGTTCCTCCAGCAACTACTGCCCCAAGCAATCCCCACCCTGAGCAGTTTACACGTTCATATGAATTAGTCTTAATAGAAATTAAAAACTGTCTGTGGGCTATGTGGATTACTGTAAAACTAAGGACTTTAATAAACAAGAGAAATGAAAATGTTATTATGTTAACACGTGTTTAAGTATTTGTATAGTTTTATGCAAGGAATATGTTAATAAGTCGTACTATGGCATGATAATGCTGCTATGCAAGGTGTGAATGTCAAGTGGAAAAAAATTTGGTACTTAATAATATGATGCTGTAAAGGCATCGTAATAGTCTGTGTGATCACTCTGCTGATGGAAGGTTGCAAGACATCGCTGCTGCATTGTTTCATGTTGTGATCATGTTTTTAAATTTCTGCCATTACTGTGTTGGGTGGGTGATATGAGCAAAAAAATAGTATCCACATCTACACTGTGTATTATCTCACTGTCATTCAGGGAATATTTCTTCTACCTCTGTCCTCCCACCATTTTGTCCGCAGCTCAGGATACTTTTAAACCTCTTAAAAGTCCGCCTCCCTACTCCTTTAACAGTCTATACCATAGGAGCTCTTTTAAGGGCTACGATGTTTCATGAATCATATTAATCTTTACTAGGATTTAGTCTTTCATCACTAGGAGCAGCGTTTAGGCTTAGGCAGCCTCATGAATACAGTAAACTTGACTCCTAACCAGATACATGTGACTACTACTTTCCTGAGAATTAGAGCCAAATATTCATGTTAACAAACAAAATGATAATATTCATGTTTTTTTTTAAAACTGGCATTACATTTGGATGAAAATTCATTTATCAGCGTTTGTTTCTGAAACCTGAAAAGTAGTTGTAGTTATGTCGCTCTCACGCACTCTTCTCAAAAATATTTCTTCTCTTCCTTCAGCATCATTGGCTACAGATCATCACAGAGGCGACAATACGAAAGGATTCGGTGAGACTGTCGAACAAAAATCACCACCAGAAGTGAGCGAGCCTCGCTGTGAGGCAGGCAAAGGTTTAATAGCTTCAGATGCCACGTAAATATACAGACGGGAAAGCGGTTCGTAATCTTCAGCTGTCACAGAGGAACAACCTGATTTTTATTTTTACATTTTACATCTTTAAAAAAATTTTTGACTAGTGGTGTTTTATAATAAGGCTTACATGACAGCCATGTGGAAAAGTTTAAAATGCTAAATGTTTGACTAAGGCAAGTGTAATCATCCAGTGGATTACGTCATCCAGTGCAACTTGTACAAACTGCCTTAAAAAGTTGAGGTCATGTTCACAACAACAAAACCACAGTGATTTCAACATAATGGAGATTTTTCAGTGAATGCGTCAAACATAAGAAGTCCCTTCTAACACATTAAAAACACAGCAACTCTGCTTACATAGATTGAATACACATATAAAATGTGTAAACCTCTGGTTTTGTTGTTCTTCTTTCTTTCATTCATCAGTTTAGTGAAAATTTATGACAAAACAGCTGAACTAAACTAATTTGTGAACAGCGCTGTTCATTTTTTTTTGTTAATAAAATTAAATGCACTTTATGAAATTTTATGGTATCACAAGAATGAAAGTTTATGCTGACCCCCAAACCTGCAGGTCAGGAAATAAGGACAGAGAAAATGAAATATATATGTGTTAAAATATATCCTATGATGTTTTTATGAAAAAAAAAATTCTACTATATGTTATTACTTGTTTATTAACATAAGCATTGTATCATAGCCTTTCTGTTTGTCTTTGTTGCTTTTAAGTAAGTGCTCTAACCTGTGTGGAAGTTATTATATACAATTTGATCATTTTCCAGTCAGACCTTTAGAAATGTAATGTTTAATGATTACAGTTTGGTACAATAATTCTTTTATACCTAGAGTAAATATGCTCAGAGTGGCATTGTAAGCATGAAAAGAGGTTTGGAAATAGAGCTATGTATGTCATCATATAGGTACATAAATATATCTGAAGGGAATAAAATGCAGACTTTATTGTTGTTACTTTCATGCATTTATTTACAGCCTTTTGTTTACACTCAGTAATGAGTCATCAGGCCGCAGTTAATTATATAAAACTTTTTTTTTTTAAGTTTGTTTTTAAGTTTGGTATGAATTTAGCATTTTGTAATTTTTGTAATTGTAATTGTAATATAATTAAGCATAAAATGTAAAGATATTCGAGATGTTGGATAACTTTTGAAACGTTTGTGTTGCAAATTAATACCTAGCTTAACTTCATGTATGTTACATCTTTAGAAGAATGAATAACTATTGTGCTATAAATGTTACAGAAGACAAGAGACAAATTAAACCAGAGTAGAAATATATCAAATGCATTCATTCTTTTTATTATTGGTCCAATATATCCAAAAAATATTGAGGTAAAGAAAAATTGCATCAAAAACAACATCAATATACAAGCTTATTTGTAATTACAACAAAATGTTATTCACACCCAAATGTACAATAAGGACTCTGAACGTAAACAATACACACTGGGGATGAAGAGAAATGACTGAAGCTAGATTCACGTTCATAAGGTATTTGAATATTAATCCTTCATTCAGGTTTGGCTGATTACATTCAGCCTGTGCTGCAAATCAAATGTTCTGTTCATGTGAATCTGTGTGAGGAAGACGGAAGAAAAGGACTGGGACATTTGGCTTAGAAACATTTGATTTGTACATTACATCAAAACAGAACAACAACAAAACATGGTTGTCCCTGTTTGGGGATTTACCCTGAATCAGTTTTGCAGATGATACCTCTCTTTATATTACTGACCGATCAATTGAAACAAAAAAATATGACTTAACCAACCGTAGTCATTTTTGGCAACTTAAAGAAAGCTAATTACGTTTTTTCATTTTAACTTTTCAGCTGGCATTTCTGCCACAAGGTGGAGCTAAATTATATATAGTGCAAAAGGAAATCAGCAGGCACACGTATGAAATGGGGATTTTATAATAGTTAATGTACAAACAAATGTAAAACTATTGGTTGTGTCAGATGTCCATTGCTAGTGCAAATCTCGAATCCCTTCTAAAAATGCTGATGTCAGCTTCACATACTTGCTGGAACCCCTTTTATACAAAAATGACTCAGCTGTACCATATAGAGCTTTACACTGGGCTATACTTATTATGCAGTATTTTGTCATTAGACTAAAAGATGCAATGCAGTCAAGTCTGAATGAACCTCATCCTTGAGCACACTCATGTCACCTCATGTAAACCAGATAGCAGGGAGGTCTACAAATGCACTGAGGCTTTTTTTTTAAAACCTGATTCAGTGAACAAATCTATCAAATGAAAAGCACTATCAAAACTGTTTTCATTTGTATCTTCTTTTTAGATACTTTCTTTATCCAATCCACACATGAATGTGATGTGGCCTCAGTTACAGTGAATATTTTCACTTTGTTGAAATGTCTTTTTAATGTTCCTGAGTGAAATGCACTACAATGAAATGGTAAAGAGATTTGAAATGTATCTAAACTGTACCTGCTCTTTCTAACCAAATGCTAAAAGTTAGTGAATCTCGGGTATAAATAATAATTGTAATGTATTTCATTGTGATGCAGGTTTACATAAGCTGTGAAAACAAAGGATGTACTTTGAATTTAGCAAAACCTTAAATTACAACAGTACATTGGGAAAACAAACAAAATAATACAGAAGCTTTGTTTTGATTTCCAGACTTCAAACTCTTCAATATGCCACAAATCTGCAGCTTCACCGTTTCAGCATCAGTGCATCTGTAATACTGTCTCCTGTCTCCTGTAGCTGCCTCGACACTGGACCAGAAGTCATCTTCTCACTCCATCTAACTGGCGACATTCCAAAATAAAAATACAATATCCTTTACGTGTCACCTGACCTGAAGAAGAAACCATAGCTGCTTCATGTTTTCAATGAAGGACATAAAAAAAAGAGACCTGACAAAATACTAAAACCAGCTTGCAAGTAGACGTAGTCACTTCATCTCATCGCTGTCACTCACATTTCGCTACACAGCAGGCAGGCTCAGTAAAATGACATTAGCTTAAAAAATAGGACAATGGCTATTCAAATATGATCTGATTAAAGGACAATATAAAAAATAGTTAAAATTACATCTTTCTGTTTCAACAAGACCTCTTGGCATCTCAAAAGCCAAATCAGCACTTTATCTCTGAAAATCCAGTCAATAAATAAAATGAAGCTAAAGAAATATTATTTACTAAACAGAAATTACAACTGTCAGGCTACAACGTGGTTCGGTGCGTCACATCACTGAGACTGCCCAGCTCATTGGTCATGCTTTAGCTACTTTCTGCTCAATGAATAATGGTAAACTCTCAGCAAACAGCAGCTACTTCTAGTTGGCTGATTTAATGTTCTGTGTCATTCAATTACCATCTCGAGAATAACTGCACGATTAAGACACTGCTGCGCTGCCAATAAATGTTTTAATGGTTCAAAATGGCACCACTGAAACATTTACTGTCTTCTTCTTGGTATTGATATCACTACTTTGATTAGTACTATTCTACCTCTATCTAAAAGCCATTTTATGAAAAGTTACAAAGAAAGTGAAATGTCATTAAAGAAAGTGGGTTCATCTTAGATTACACACAGATTATTTCAGGATGGATCTTTCCCCTCAAGTCAAGGCCACATCAGCAATAAACCAAAAAAGAAAAGAAAGAGGAACTAAGTATGATATTAGTCATTGGTGCTACTGTGCTACTGCACAAAATGTTTCCGATGAGTCACATCTGCTCAGAGGCATCAACAAAACTGTGAACAATTTCCACTTTACTGTCATTTAGTGTTTTACAGTATCAGAATAAAGAAATGGTTTTCTTAATAAAAGGATTTATTATAGATATAAGGTATATTGTATAAGGCATATAATATATATTTTCTAAAAATGTGACTCTAATGTGAAGAGAATTATTTAGTGCTGGTTTATTTTAATTACCAAGTTGTTTACATGACATTGAAGAGACATCTCAAGTGCCTAAAAGCTTTTTGTTTCTCAAGAAAGACAACAGCATGAAGATCTTTAGGAATTCACCAAAGTCGACAGGTGCTAGCTGGACAACTCTAACCTCTGCACTGTGCTGTACCGTATCAAAAAGGTTATTTCAATTTAGGTCACTGAGATTGAGTACGACAAGAAAATAACATTTGACTTTGACTTGAAACGTTTTTCATCTGATTGTTTTCATTTATTTAAAGACAATAAATTACAGTATGTACCAACTTCGTCTACAGTTCCCCCTGTGTGCTTTTCACTGTTTAATCCATTAATGTTTACTTTACTGGTGAAAAATGAATGTGTTATCAGGAGAGCCAAGAGAGGTAGCACACTGTTTACCTAACAGTTTCAAAAGAATGATAATTATTCGCAGTTTCACCACCAGGCGGTGCTGCTTTGCACCAATCTATAACCGAAACGAGCTCAGCATTCAGCGTGGACACCTGCACCTGTGCCGTCACTGTTAAATGAAGTTAATCTGACAGGGTGTGGGCCAAACATAGCAGAGAAATCCTAAAGTTTCCCTTACGTAGACATGACATAGGAATTACACCTACTGCTTTTTCTCTGACCCTTCTAGTCTGTCAGACACTGGCAATGTTGTGAACCTCTGATGCCACAGCATGTTTCAAGTGTTTGCAGATGTTTTTAAACTAGCCATAGTTACAGGAAAAGTAGCAAAGTTTATGAACTTTTGGGATATGGTCAACAGTAATGGCAGAGTTTATGGGCTGACACATGCAAAAGTAATGTGCATGGCTTCTGAATTACAGCCAAAAAAGGCACCACGCTTTTTAGACTTTTATGAGTCTCGGTGGAGCGTTTTAGTGTTGTGTTTGCTTTTACAAAAAGAAGCAAAAATTCTTGGGGATGATCTGAAAATTTAAAAATGTGGAAAAAAAGAAATATTTGATATCGCAGAATATCAGTGTATACGCCTTCAAAAGATTTCAAGAGTTATCCTTCACATTTGGCTCAATGCGAAAATGAAGAAGACAGATAGAAAACAAACAAATTGCACTGGCAACCAACTGTTAATTGGAAATAGAATGTAAAAAAAGTCAATAAGATCAACGACAACAAAAAAAAACAAACACCAAGCCTATCCATAGCAGGTCTTTCCTCTTTCCCAACTGTCCTTGAATGCGCCGTTCGTTACCTCCTTTGCAGGTCGGATTTGTAGAGAAATGAGAGATGACTCTCTCTCCTCTGTACATTCACCTCACAGCAGAACAGGGGCAAAGTTCAGCAGTTAAGATCTGCTGCCCACTTGGTCCTTTTTCCTTGGCATGAGAGAGAGTGTGATACAGAGAGGAGGACAGAGACAAGTGAGGATGTTTCAGTTCGTCTCGCTCGTTTTGTCCTCAGTCTGTTTGTCCTGGAGGAGAGTTATGAGAGACTCCCACGCTGCCTGGCACTGCAGAGGGTGAAGATGAATGAACAAAGTCAACAGAGGAGAAAAAATAGGTTAAAGAGGGAGGGCAGGGAGAGATGAAGGAGCTGTGGTGATGCAAGTAAAATTCTGTGGCTTTCATTTATGTACATCTGTTTTGTTGTGAGTCTGTCCAGCTTTAGATCTATTCTCATTATTGCCAGAAATGTTATAAAGCCAACTAATGTTTTAAGGTCACTGGTTCAATCCCCAGACTGGTCAGTTACATAGAACAGAAACATGCTTTTTGAAGTGTTTATGGTAGCCAATGTACCTTTTCATAATAGTTGATGTTTTTGTCGGCCATGCCTGTGAGAAGCTGTTTGAAGTCTTGTCTCTTGTTGCTCTGCCAGCGCTCCCAGTCTGCCTTTAGATCAGCGTTGAAACATTCTACTTTGTCCTGGCATTTCTCTACTTCTGCTGGCATCTGCAGCAAAACAGAGAAAAACTACTGCTAGAGGGGACAACACTGCACTCCGCAGAACAAGAACAAGTCACAGAGATCTGACGGGTGGAGACGTTTTGGAGGAGAAAGGGTGAATCAGAGAACTGAGGCGCAGGTTGATAGACGACACCCTTTGACTCATTTAAATTCATCTGTAAGTTAACCAAATGAAAAAGGAAGTCCACAGACTGAGCAATTCTCCTTTATGATGATCCCCGAAATGTGTTTAAAGTGCACAGCAGCCACACTTGATGAAATGAAATGATGTGGTAAATAATTAATCTGGCTGAAATTCTTACATTTTAAAGCATTAAATGTCACATCATGTTGTACTTTTACAGACAGAGATGGGCGTTAGCAGCAAGCACAGCGATTCTCAAGGCCTCTGTGTGTGAAAGCAGCTTTTGAGGAAACCAGACACTTACAGGCATTCTGTCCTCCTGTTTGCGCAATAAGGCCGCTTCTAGTCGTCCCTCGTACTCTGCCTGGGTCTGGTCTCGTTTTCTCAAAACATTCTGCAAAAAAATAAATAAATAAAATAAATATCAACCATTTTATTTTGCACATGGGACATTTATAAATACTGCAATATTTGTGAGAAATGCATAACAGAAAAATATTTGAACAAACATATGCTGAATCAGCAGCTTGGTGAGGACATGACACATGCAAAATATCAGATGCCACTTCCTCTCTTCAGGCTCAAAGGTGACTCAGTTAGAAGAAGTCCTGTGTGTCACAGGACAAATGATTAGCTTTTGTGCTCTTGTATAAATATCTTTTTCCTGTGTTGCCTACTATAAAAAACACTAAAAAACAATTAATGACAGTAATAATATATTGGTGTTTGTAAACTTTTTTTCCACCTATTTAAAACCCATAAATAAGTAGGTAAAAGAAAATATTTTGACAGTGAAAGGCTTATTTTTTAAAATATTTTTTTTTAATTTGAGTTCACCAAGAAGCAAATTGTTACTTAACCTGTCACTTTTAAAATGAACACGTCACAACCACCTCTCACCTTCATGGACTCGATGTAGAGCACATATTCTCTGAGTACGGGCAAAAAGTCTTGGCTCATGTTCTCGCTCTGCTCCTCCAGCGCGCCGCAGCACGTCGTCACGCAGCCGGCGACGCCCTCCAGGGGCCGCTGAAGCTCCTCCTCCGATGTTGCCCAGCTGCAGTACACGGTGCCATACTCACGCAGCTCCGTTAGATATTCTAAGGTGAGCAAGAATTAATAAAAAGGTTGAACTGTTGAAAACTGTAGAAGATGGTCTTATCTTCCTCGCTACTACTTAATGACCTGTGTACACTCTATGACCAGAGTTAAAGTTACAACACAAGACATTTCACACACAGAGCTTTCTTTTTCTGCTCACTGAGACAGGGAGGGATCTGTAAATCCATACATAATGAGTATACCTGTATATATAATTTACACAATGGGAAATTCTGTTGGTCATGTGTCACGATGCTGAGTTATTCATGCTTTTTCCTTTACATTCTCTGTCAAAGCTCTCATTATGTGAAGTTCCCCTCAGCTTCCATCTTATCTCCAATATAGACACAAGTGCCTTTTGTTTATGCAGCAGATGGTGAAGAAGAAGAATTTCACATGGCAGATGACTAGTATTTACTGAAGCACTTGTCCTGCATGAGTTAGGCCTGCAGTATCAACTGTGCTACTTCAGGGCCCAAAGGCCTGCATTTTTATCATCAAGCAAATACAGTAAATAGGTTGATAAACTCATGCGCGCTAGTTTTAGCCATGCAGCTTTACTATGAACCATGTCATGACATAACCACAAGCATCATGCCGTACATACAAGCAAGTACCAGTAAACAGGTCTAGTGAGCGGAGAACTGTGGGTTAAGGACTTGAGGTCATGTTGCAAGCAGCACACCCAACTGTTTCTAAATGTTGCTTCCTGAGACCTAAAGTACATGTTTGGAAAGACGTCCACAACAAAGAAGTCTTTTCAACCAATGATAGCTGTTACAGCTTATATGTTATGCTTTGCCAGATCAACTCTTACACTATAGAAATGATCTGTTCGGAGGTACAGTGCCTATAAAAAGTATTCACTCCCTTGGATGTTTCACCCTTTTTTTGACATTATAAATCAATCATGGTCAATAAAGTTGGTGACTTTGACGTGCAAGAAGGAGACTAGTGAGGGAGGCCACTAACACACATGCATACAACAACTGTTGACCGGCTTCTTCACCAGTCAAAGCTTTATGGGAGAGTGGCAAAGAGAAAGCCACTGCTGAAGAAAACTCATCCATCCATGACTTGAGTTTGCCAAAAGGCATGTTAAAGACTCCATGATCAAATGGAAGAATGTTCTTTGGTTTGATGAGACCAAAATGGTGCTTTTTGGCCATCAGACAAGTCGCCGTGTTTGGCGCACACCAAACACTGCACATCACCACAAACACACCATGCCCTCTGTGAAACACGATGGTGGCAGCATCAAGCTGTGGGGATGCTTCTCGGCAGTCGGCCCTGGAAGGCTTGTTAAGGTAGAGGGTGAGATGAATGCTGCAAAATATAGGACAATACCGGAGGACACTCTAAATCAGTCGGCAAGACAACTACAGCTTGGGAGATTTGTTTTCAAGCATGACAATGACCCAAAGCATACAGCGAAAGCTACACAGAAATGGTTCACTGTCAACAAGGTAAATGTTCTGGAGTGGCCGAGTCAAAGCCAAGTCAAAAAGGGCTGTTCACACCTGATCCCCACGCAACCTGACAGAGCTTGAGCAGTTTTGCAAAGGACAATGGCATAAACTCCCAGTGTCCAGATGTGCAAGTCTAACTGAAACCTATCCACACAGACTCTGTGCTGTGATTGCAGCCA
>OMLM01020140.1:17036-27187 GCA_900302695.1 Helostoma temminkii | reverse complement strand
GGCTGCTACATAGCTCAGCCATATTCACAAGAAATCTAACTTTGTTACCTCTGCCTCAGACAAGTTTTGCCTCTTACTCTTGTAGATTTTTGGTGAAACAGCAAGGAAGATTTCCCGTCCTGCGGTCCTGTGGTCCTGTGGTCCTGCATCCTGATTACGGCTGATTAATGGTTTGGTGGGCTGAAAACAGCTGATCCAGTTCCTCACGCATTGGTACTGCAACAGGAAGCAACAAAGTGACCAATGGGAAGAAAAGAAAAATGTGCAGAAAAACAAAAAGTAGTGGTAACAAAACAAGGTTCAACAACTGTGGTCCTTGAGAACAAAGAGTTTGTGTTTGAAGGGGCATCTCAGTCAGTGAACGGACCAAGGTGCAGCGCTGGAGAGAAAGTTGAAATGGCAAGACCATTACTTTATACCTGGCGTGACACCATCAGGTCCCATCGCAAGGGTGGTAGTCCCGTCTCCCCTGAGGGCTGGAGTCCTTCTCAGCTCCTAATTGGAACTTTCAGACTGTGTAGGCCGCGGTTTATGACTCTTTGTTTAGTTCAGCCACATGGTCTGTGGTCCAAACATCCACCTTTTGAATGAGAAAAGGACAGAAAAGAAAGTAGAGAAAGAAATGGACGGTTAGGCCCTAGTAGCCAACTCTTGTGATAAGTTGGTGTGGTGCTGGTGAGGAAAATGTGGTGTTCAGAGGTGAGAGGTGCTGTTTTGCCAAATTCCTACATTTTCCTTTCTGTGATTGGTAAGTTCTATGTAAACCTCTAGGTTTTGAGGTCTACCAAGATTGGAATCGTACCATTGAGTGAACTGAGAGATCTTCTTGAGAGCATTGCACAGTGGTTCTGGCAGATACGAGGGTTTATTTATAAGACCTACAGAGACCAAATGGGTTGGAATCCTTCCGCTGCTTAGGCTACTAACCTCTCTAACAAGGCTCTGCATCAGGTCCCTGATTATCCTGTAATTTTCTCTTTTAACAATTTCTGACAGGGTCTCAAGAGCGTGCAGTTAAAAAGGGCTTAATGGAGGTTGCAATAGGTGTGCAGGATGGAGACTGGCGTTACATGGCAGTGCATGCCAGCACTTTGTTCAGGCATGCAGCTATTCGTTTGTTTACCAGGCAGGGTCCTCTTCCAACAGGTAGGAGGGGCTGCTCCCCCCTTTGGTGTGGTTTGGCAGTCTCCTTTTTGAATTCCAGTACGGGACCTTGTGCTCCACCCTGTTATTGGCGTTCTAGCTTGTGGGTTTGAAAGGAGGAGGACAGTTGGTCAAAGACTGGCTTGGAAGTGGGCTGTGAGACAAGCATTGCCATAGCTGCAGCAGGTCTTTGGACTGCTGTAACCTGTCTGTCTGACTGTCTGTTTTCAGAGTGTGGGGAAGGTACCTGGTCTAGTCACACTGACAGGCAATCACGATCGTGCGTCCTTACTGCCTTTAGTGATGTAGTGGGATAACTAGACAAGTCTTTTTCTTGCATAGTACATACCTTTGTACAAGGATTTTCTGCTCTGTTTTTAAATCCCATTCTTTGGAGTTATCAGAGGGTTTGCCACCATATTTACCTTTCCGGTCTGGATCTAGCTCAAACTGTTTTCTCTTTTTCTAAAGTTTGGAATTGGCCAGAAACTGGCGAGGAGGCTTTCTTGCGTCCTTGTTTGTTTGTTTGTTTGTTTGTTTGTTTGTTTGTTTGTCAGGTCAACATACTGCAAAATACTTACTACACTAAACCATTCAGTAGCTTGTATGTGTCTGCCCCAATCACGGAAATAAAAACACATACCTTCTTTCCATCCTCAATATCATTAGCCAACATCCATTGCTCCAAACGCTCCAGATATGAATCAAAATCCTCCCTTGATTCGTTGTATTCATCCACACGACCAACGTGCATCGCCATCTCTGTCTAATCCGATACAGAGACTGTTAGCAAAACTTGTGCCCGGTTCCTCCAGGAAAGTTCCTTTTTCTTCCTTTTTTACACGACCAGTGCACAGACCGGAGTTGACTTATGTGGTGGTATTCTTTAAGATCCTCGTCGCCATTTGTAATATTCTGAACTGAAGGACGAGACGACTGCTGAACTTTTGAACGTCTTTTACTGCAGGCCGAACATCGTACACACACTTTACATGATTGCAGGCTTCTCACACAGGAGCAAGTAAACCAACATAGGCCAATCAAAAAGTATTCCTGAAACTTGCACTTACAATTAGCTGTTCAGTAGAGGGCGATAAAAACACTCTATTACACAAAACTTTGGGGGTAAGAGGTTGCAAGCACTTCACCCTGACAGTTCAGTTGAAATTTGACCCGAATACAATTAAAGTCACGGGGGCAGGTCGGAAGCACTTCACCCTCACAGTTTTCCACTAGTCAAAACTAAAAAAACAAACAAACAAACAAAACCATATTAATTCAGATGAGAGGTCGAATGAGACCTGATGAGAGGAAATGAACCCAGGACCTTCTTGCATTGTTACAAAAACTTAATATATACAGAGTATTGAAGATAATGATTGATTGTATTGATAATGATGATAGTTCATTCAGGTACCATCCTTACAAAGGGGAGAAGAGTTGTACAGTTTGATGGCCATAGGCAGAAAGGATCTGCTGTGGCACTCTGTGGAGCACTTGATGTTGATCAGTCTCTGGCTGAACCTGCTCCTCTGTTCAGCCAGCACACTGTGTAGTGGGTGGGAGTGATTGTCCAGGATTGAGAGGAGTTTGGACAGGATCCTCCTCTCAGCTATAACATGTAGAGGGTCCAAATCCACCCCCAGAACAGAGCCAGCTCTCCTGATCAGTTTGTTTAGCCTGTTAGTGTCTGCCACCTTCATGCCACCTTCAAGATGACACTTGCCAGTTTTTGATAAATATAAACACTGTTAAATTGGTACTGTTACTTAAGACTCACTGAACATTAAGTCTTTAGTAAAAAAATGTAATCTAATGTAGTCGCATTAGACCTGTAATAGATTGTGACTGATTTATGACTACTTGTTAATTGTCAACTTGGTTACCAAATTAAGCTTGTCACATTATTTGTTTTTTCTAGTTGATATATTAGGATTTTTGAACAGAATAAGAAAAATGTATTAAAATTACACCAAATGTTTTACTTTCAGATACTTAGTAAAGACCTCCCGTGTGTTCCTTTGTCCTTTGCAGCAATTAAAAAACAAGCAGGCCCAGGACATAGGTGATCATATTTGTATAAAAATCAAACTTGAGTTAAACTTAAGAGACTTAAGAGGTGATAAGGAATTCACCATTACAGTTTTTTATATTCTTACATAAAAACCTCCAAAATACAGATCAAATTGAGGGGAGATGTTGCAAGCACTTAACCCTCACAGTTTTTTTTACTATTCTAAGTTAAACACAAACAAAATATAGTTAAACCTGATGGGAGAGGTCGCAAGCAACCGCACTTGATCCTACTATTTTGGTACTATTCAACCCTGTACTAGTTACAAACGTTAAAACATGTAGTTTAGCTTGAGGGGAGCGGTCCCAAGCATTTCATCCTCATATTTCTTTTACTGTTCTAAGTTACAAATCTCCAAAAATAAACATAGTTGTAGATGTTGCACACATTCACTCTGTTTTTTTTAGTATTCTAGGTTAAAAACCTCCCAAAATAGAACTGAACCTCGGGGGAGAGGTGGCAAGCAGTATACCCTTACAGGTTTTTACTATTCTAAGTAAAAAGAAAAAAAAAAAGGTAATCTTGAGGTGAGAGGCTGCAAGCATTTTACCCTCACATTTTTGTACTGTGGTAAGTTAAAAACCACCAAAAAACAATTAAACCTGAGGTAAGGGGTAACAAGCACTCAAGTTAAAAACCAAGAAGCTACAGTCTTAGTTGAGGGTAGAGGTCGATAACAGTTACAATGGTAAAAAAATGTGAGGGCTAAGTTAAACATAAACAAACAAAGTTTAACCCTCAGTTTTTTGGTTAAAAACTAGTAGAATAGAGTTAAATCTTTACTATTCTAAGTTACTAAACTGTAAGAATAGAATGAATGGTGAGAGGTCGGATCCATTTCACCTTTACAGTTTTCTTTGCTATAAGTTTAGAACCAGTAATATACAGTTAAATAGGATTGGTCGCATGCCCTTTTTTTTACTATTCTAAGTTACAAAACTGTAAGAATAGAATAACTTTTTGTTAAATTTGACGATGAAGTGTCTCCGACCTCAAGTTTTATGACAACTATTCTAAGTAAAAATCTAGTAAAACATTGATTGTTCAATTTAAGAGGGTTTGTTGCATGCACAGTTTTTTAATATTCTATTCTATACTATGTTTCAAAATTGTAAGAACAGGGCAAATCTTAAGGTGAGAGGTCGCCATACCCTCACATTTTTTTAATATTCTAAGTTTTATTTATTTATTTTTATTTTTGATAGGGACAATGCATATCAATGAACATATGTATTGACTCAACCACAGATGTAAATATGCAAGATTATAGCCAAAAATGGTAATTTACATCGGTAGTCCCTCGGCAGGTAATACAAACACATGAAAATTAGGCATACATGTAAAACAGTTAAAGAAGAAGAAAAACACACACAATGAAATCGAGTTAAAAATGATTACAAGACTGGTTTTCTTTCAGCCACTGTTTGAATAGAGTTTTAAAAGTGGGGAGTGTGGGACATTCTCTTATTGCGAGTGGTAGACTGTTCCATATATTACTACTCTTCACAGAAAGTACATTTTTTCCAAAAGCCGTTCTTCTGTGAGGCAATTCACACTGACGCCACTGTAAGTCCTCAATTTTAAAAAGTCTGACATGGGAGGTAAGTCCATGTAGCACCTTGTAGATGAAGCATGCATATTAAAAAGTTTTAAAGTTCTCAAAACTAAATAAATTATATTTAATTAAAATATTACAATAGTGAAATGAGAGCGTTTTTTATGGAGAACTTTTAAGGATTGTTTGTAAAGTGATTATTTCATTGTTATATTATTATCATAATTTCACTCTGTTTGCTACCTTTTTGACATGACTTTTGAAATTTAGTGTAGAATCTATATCACACCAAGATACTTGAAATCATTTACGATTTGTAGTTCCTCTCCTCCAGAATGTTTTATGTCCATTGATTGTTTTGTGAACATCATACAAACTGTTTTTTTGGTGTTTAGTAACAGGCGAGATTTAAAAAGCCATTAATGTACAAATTCAAGAACCATATCAATTATATTGTTAATTTTAAACTCTACATTTTTACTAGTGTCTGTGATTACTTTGTTAAGATGTTGCCAATTTTGTCAATAACATCCATAAATAATTTTGCTTTGGCCTTTCGCAAAATCTGTGTAACTTTATTCTTCAACAAGGTGAAATGTCTATAATGAGACCAGATTTCAGGGATTTTTTGTTGTTTATCTCGATCTTTCATTAGTTTCCTATATTCATCGTTTACCCAAGGTAATGAACTTGCCTTTCTTTTAGTTTCCCCCACCCTTTTAGTAAAGTTTGATATTACTTCATAAATTTTTGTGAAAAATAAGTTACTGCTTTTTTCTATGTCATTACTTTGGGGTTAGTTTTACAAGGAACTGATTGAAGTAAAACAATTAAGAGTTTGCTGTTGACTTTTTGGAATGATACTTTGAACAGATATAGGTCTATACAAATTTATAACGTAACGTTTTTTGTGAGTTTTCTTGAGAATGGCATTGTGGTCCGAAAGCCCTGTCATATAGTTATAGGTTTTGGTAATTAATTCAGGTCGGTTAGCAAAAAAGTAAATCTATTAGTGTTTTGGAGCATGACGTTATCCGAGTGGGCTGTTCTATTAGTTGAAATTAAAATGTTTAGTGGCTTTTTAAAGATGTTTTCTGTCCTTCTTTTCATTCTAGTCTAGTTTAGAGGGTGGATGTGGCGAGCACTCCATCCTCATGATTTTATAATGTTCCTACTTACGCAAGCAATTCACTCTCACAGTTTCCTTGTGTGAACAAAGACAGAATGTATACAGACACTGAACTTTTCTATATTTTATAAAGCTACTGTAAATGCTATTGATTATTGGCATTGACAATAAAAGAAGTAGATTCATTTGGTACTTTTGACATTTTGACAGTCAACAGTAGACCATTAACTATTAAAAGTCTTAGTTAAAAACAAATAACATACAAGTAAACTTAAGGGAAGAAGTAAGGAGCACTTTTTTGTATTATTCAACATTAGTAAACCACTGTGCCACCCCCCTACCCCTCAAGTTTTAATGTGTCTTTGCTGGTTTTTGTCACCTCACAACAAGAAGGTCCTGGGTTCAATTCCCAGGTCAGCCAGGGTCCCCCTGCACAGAGCCCACATGCCCCCTTCATGCCCACATGGGCCCCCCAGGCGACACACAGCCAGGCCAACTGGGGACCCCAAATTGCCCATAGGTGTGAGTGAGAGTGAATGGTTGTTCATCTATATGTGGCCCTGCAATGGACTGGCAACCTGCCCAGGGATCACTCTGCCACCTACCTCACAACAGCTGGGATAGGCTCCAGCATGCCCGCAACCCCCACAGGGAACAAGCAGTATAGAAAATGGATGGGAAGTCCACTAGTCTTCCACTATTCCAAGCAAAAAAAAATTCTGTTCCAATTCAGTTGAAGTGGAGGAGAGAGGTCACAACCACCCTCACATTCACCCTCACATTCACCCTCACATTTATTTGCTATCTTAAATTCAAGACCAAGAAAATACGTTGAAACTTGAGGAGAGAGGTCACAAACACTTCACCTTCACAGTTTTTTTATATTCTTAGTACGAAACCAATAAAATGCTGTTAAATGTTAGAGGAGAGGTTGCAAGCATTTCACAGATTTTTACTAATCCAAGTTAAAAACCTGCCAAAATGCAGTAAAAGTTTCTGGTCGACACTAAAGCCAGGTCAACAGTAGACCTACCTGCTTCAGAAGCATTTGAAACAGATGTAGTTAGCTGGTATTATCTGCTTCTGCAGTCTGATCTCTGGTGAGACGTTACATCCAGGAGAGGAAATGAAAAAAAAACCATTCTTTCTTTAACATGACTCAGCTTTCACATATTGGTGCAAATATATAACTTTCAAGCTAAACATTGTTAAATCAGTATTGGTTTTTAATATTTACTGAACATCATAATGAGTCTTCAGTAAAACGGAAATCTAATGTAGTTGCATTAGACCTGTAATAGATTGCGACTGATTTATGACTACCTGTTAATTGTTTACCAAATTAAGATTAACAGGTTGCTTTTTGTTTCTAGTTGTTGTATTAGGATATATGAATAGGATAAAAAAAAATGTATTTAAAAAAACAAATGCTGCCTGTTTTCTTTTCGGATATTTACTAAAGAATTCCTGTGCATTCCTTTGTCCTCTGCAGCAATTGAAAAGCAAGCAGGCTTAGGACAGAGTTGATCATTCATTCATTCATCTTTTGAACCACTTAGTCCCCATAGGGGTCACAGGTGCACTGGAGCCTATCCCAGCCGGCATACGGGCGAGAGGCGTGGTACACCCTGGGCAGGTCGCCCATCCATCGCAGGGCCACACATAGACAAACAACCATTCACACTCTCACTCACACCTACGGGCAATTTAGAGTCACCAGTTAACCTGACTGCATGTCTTTGGACTATGGGAGGAAGCCGGAGTGCCCGGAGAGAACCCACGCAAACACAGGGAGAACATGCAAACTTCACACAGAAAGACCCTGGCCGACCCCGGGAATCGACAGTGCTAACCACTGCACCACCGTGCCGCTCAGAGTTGATCATATTTCCCTAAATGTATAAGAATCAAATTTGAGATACTGTATTATTTGAGCAAGGAGTTGAGCATCACAGTTTTTTTAATACTCTTACTTAAAAACCTATAAAATACCAATTAAATTGAAGGATGAGGTTGCAAGCACTTCACCCCATCCTTTTTTTTTTTTTTACCATTCCAAGTCAAAACCGAATAAAGTACATAAATTTAAGAGGAGCTGCTGCAAGCACTTCAGCTACAAAGTTCATTTCTATTATAAATAAAAAACCTGCAATAATACAGTTATGCTTGAGGGGAGATCTCTTATGAACTTCAACCTCGCAAATATTATAGTTAAATATGCAAGGATTTTTTCTTTTCTAAGTTACAAAATTGTAAGAATAGATTTAAGGTGAGAGGTCGAAAGCACTTCATCCTCGAAGTTTTTTACTATTTTAGGTTACAAACTGTAAAAGAAAATAGCTATTCTTAAGGAGAGAGTTTGCAAGCACTTCATCCTCAAGGCGTTTTGCTATTTTAAGATTAATACCAATACAATACAGTACATTTGAGAGGAGAGGTTGCAAGCATTTAACCCTCATGGTTTTTAGTTACAAAACTGTATGAGAAAAAAAAAAAGTTCATCTTGAGGAGAGGGTTTGCAATCACTTCACTTCAAACCCTAACCCTAACCCACTTCGTCACAGTTTTTTGCTATTCTAACTTACAAAAAACAAACATTAGTTCTTACTTCAATCTCACATTAATTTACTATAATATGTTAAAAACCTGCAAAAATTGAATTATACTTGGGGGAATTTTCAGATGGTAGTTACAACTAACTTTGTATTATAAGAGAGATAGAGAGAGGTTGCACACACTCTCAATGTGTTACTAATCATTCACCATTAAAAAAAAACTGCAAAAATTCAGTTGGACTTCAGGGTAGAAGTCGCAAGCACTTTACCCTCACAGTTATTTGCTATTATGAGCTAAAAATTGACCAGAATACACTTTAATGTGATGGGAGAGCTCAAAAGCGTTTCACCCGCATATATTCGTACTATTTAAAGTTCCAAGCCTGCAAAAACGTAAAGTTGAAGGGAGAGGTTGCAAGCACCTCACCCTTGCAGTCTTTAAACATAAGGGTGGAGTTTGCAAGCACGTCACTCTCACTTTCTTTTTTATACTATTCTTTGTTAGTGGGCGGCTGTGGCTTGGAGGTTGAGCAGTCGTCTACCAGTCATAAGATTGGTGGTTCGAGTTCCAGTTCCAGTCATATGTCGAAGTGTCCTGAACCGATGAGTCAGGTCAGCTGTATAGTCGCTCTGCCATCGGTGTGTGAGTGTGTGCATGCTTGTGTGAGTGAATGGGTGAATGAGAAGCAGTGTAAAAGCGCTTTGAGTACCAGTAAGGTAGAAAAGCGCTATATAAGTGCAGACCATTTTGTTAAAAACCAAGCAAAATTGAGAGGAGAGGTCACAAGCACTTTACTCTCACAGTTTTTTTAATATTTAAATTTAAAAACCTATAAAATACAATTAAACTTAAGGAGAGAGCTTTTCAAGCATTTTATCCTCGCTGTTTTTGCTATTCTTAACGAATAGCATACAAATAAACCTTAGGGGAGAAGTTACAATTTTCAATTCAAGTTTATTTATATAGCGCCAAATTATAACAAAAGTCATTTCAAGGCACTTTACAGTGTAAGGTTTAAGACCCTACAATACAATTACATAATAAGGAAAAATCCAACAAATCCCTCTTGAGCAAGCACTAGGCAACAGTGGAGAGGAAAAACTACAACTACAGAAGAGAGGACACAAAGTTAATAATAAGCAATGGTGGCGTATAGGTAGATAGAGAAAGGAGGAGGAGCTCAGTGTGTTAAGGAGAACCCCCAGCAGTCTAAATCTATAGCAGCATAACTAAGAGATGGTTCAGAGTCACCTGAACCAGCTCTAACTATAAGCTTTACCGAAAGTTTTAAGCCTAGTCTTAAAATTAAAGATGGTGTCTGCTTCCCGAACCTGAAGTTGAAGCTGGTTCCACAGGAGAGGAGCTTGATGGCTAAAGGCTCTGCCTCCCATTCTACATTTGGAAACTCTGGGAACCACAAGTAGACCTGCACTCTGAGAGTGAAGTGTTCTGCTGGGATGATATGGTTCTATGAGGTCTTTAATATATGAAGGGTCTTGATCATTAAGTGCTTTATAAGTGAGAAGAATTTTAAATTATATCCTAGATTTCACAAGGAGCCAATAGAGGGAAGCTAATGTAGGAGAAATATGATCGCTCTTACTAATTCCAGTCAGAACTCTAGCTGCAGCATTTTTGAATCAGCTGGAGGCTTTTTAATGAGCTACTGGGACATCCTATTAGTAGGAAATTAC
>OMLM01020139.1:49203-84448 GCA_900302695.1 Helostoma temminkii | reverse complement strand
GTGATGATAGAAACACAAATCATCATTTGAATTACTTTTCCTCCATATTTGAGAGGTACTATACAATTCTGTGTTTTTTACCAAGGAGTGTGTTTTCTTTATGTATTAATTTATTTATTATCAATGTTTCTTTCCATAACTAGCCTTGGCAAAACTCCCTTCTATTTCATTCATTCATGCAAAAACCAGTTAACCAGCAGAATGGCTCCCGTGTGTAGCATGCTCTGTCCTTGACAAAAGGACACATATGACCTGGTGATTAACTCTCCCCTTTTTTAAAAGTCAAAAGTCACACACCAAACCCCGGTAATGACTTAATTAATGCAATTTTCTTTTCTTCAATTTTTACCATATCAGTTCTCACCGAAGGAGACCTTTGACTTGTTAACCCATCCACCCCCAGCTGCCTTTGCTATGCTGAGTTTTAACATGTGTCACTTTCACTGCAGTTTCCCTGGCCTGTTTAGACAAAATGCCAATTTAAAGCCTGGCTTGTCAGGAGAAATTATGGCATCACATCTCATCTTGGAGAAAAGCCAGAAGCCTTCTTGTTTACACATGTCATGTAAAGCTGGACTTTAAATGACGATCTGTCTTTCTCTTTGTTTCCTGAACAAACACTCAGGGATTTAAGAGATTAAAAGTGATCCTATTTTTTCTTGTGACTCTAGGAAAGAAAGTTAAGTGTAGTAAAAATGCTGTAGTTCCTTGTCAGAACTGTTTTTGTCTATGTCTCTCTTGGATGGAAACTCAGCTATCAACAATTATAAAGGATGTTCTGTTTAATTCAGTTTAGTACTTTAGTCATCTGAAGGCACTTAAAAATTTTGTGTTTAAAATATTGTAGAACATAATAAAACTGTATGGAAAACCCAACAAAATGCACTTTAGCAGCACTAGGAGACAGTGGAAAGGAAAAACTCCCTTTAATGGAAGAAACCTCCAGCAGAACTAAAACCAGAGGTTTGGGTCACCAACTGCAAACTGGGAACATACAGCTCCAAGGCCGAGGATAGTTGCAGAAAAGGAGAGAGGGAGAGAGAGGGAGCCAATGGAGAGAACCTAATGTAGGAAAAAATTCCAATACTAATTCCAGCCACAACTCTGGCTTCAGCATTTTGGATCAGCTAGAGGCTTTTTAAGGAGTGACTGGGACATCCTAATAGCAGGGAATTAGTCCAGTCTAAAGGTAACAAATGCACAGACTAGTTTTTCACATTGAGACAGGATGCTTCTAATTTTAGAGATATTCCACAGGTGGAAGAAGGCAGTTCTAGAGATTTCTTTTATGTATGGGTTAAGGCAGATATGCTGATAACTCCAGGGATTAATCTCGGTAGTGCTTAGCAACAGTTCTCTGTCATCTAAAGTAACTCTATGATCTGACTGAATAGAGCATTCTGATGGAACAGCTTTTGTGCATGAATGAACTATACTATATTTCTTAATAGCAAAGTAGCAGGTTTGAGTGGATGGTGGGTGTAAAAGTTTGTGACTATCACAACACAGTGGTGTGGTTCAGTTCAGACAACAAAGGCTTTGATTAGGTTAACAATGTGGTTTTGTTTAAAACTAATTAAACAAATTGTGTCTGAAGTCAGTTTTATGTTTAACCATGTTCTGTCATAGCCTAAAGTGAACTGTAAAAATGTGTAATAACCAAGCATTTTACTGGGAACATTTTACTGGGCAGTTAAGCTCTCTTGGAGTGGCTGTGGTTCAGTTAGCACGGCAATTGTCCACAAACCTCAGGGGTGGTGGATCAAATCCGTGTTTCTCCTGGCCATATGTTGAAGCGCCCTTTGGCACAACACTGTCCAAAAACAACTCCCCAGTGGGCATTTTTGTTTGTTTGTTTTTTTGGTGTGTGTGTGTGTGTGTGTGTGTGTGTGTGTGTGTGTGTGCAGGGTATACAGGGTATCACAGAGCTTATGAAAAAAGACACAAAAGACAGAGCTTATGAAAAAGACACTTTTCAGCAATTCTCTACTTTATTTACAGTCACTGAATCAGATTGTGCTTACTACTCAGATCAATGTCCCATTAAATCAAAAAAGATTAATCATGACTCAATATGCTCGAGTCTGTTTGCCTGTTTTGTTTCAGCATGCAGACCTGGTTTTATTGTGGATTCTGAGGAACTTGTTGCTCCAGTGACATGGGGCTCTGTCACTTCCCCTAATGATAACTGCCCACACTAAAATATCGGTTTAGTCAGGTTTAGTTGAATAATTTGGCTGGTTAACCTGCATAATGACCTGTCTATCAGTGTATCTGGCTATTAGTGCTATTGTATTTACATACATGTGTATATTTTTTCAACATGTTCTCATAAAGTTAATTGAAATTATAATTCATTTCATATTGTGTTACCTTCAAATGTACTTGTTTAAGTGATTTACCCAGGACAATTACACATAATTTGAGTAGAGGCTAAGAGATCAAAGGATGGGCGGCTGTGGCTTGGAGGTTGAGCAGTCGTCTACCAGTCATAAGATTGGCAGTTTGATTCCCGGCTCCTCCAGTTATATGTCGAAGTGTCCTTGGGCAAGACACTAAACCCCAAGTTGCCCCCGATGAGTCAGGTCAGCTGCACAGCAGCTCTGCCATCGGTGTGTGAATGTGTGAGTGAATGGGTGAATGAGAAGCAGTGTAAAAGCGCTTTGAGTACCAGTAAGGTAGAAAAGCGCTATATAAGTGCAGACCATTTACCATTCCTCCCCTGCAGTAATAATCACATCTCTGCATTTAAGCATGACCTTTTGGGGTATTACTGTGGCCCTCAAACACCC
Organism: Helostoma temminkii; assembly: GCA_900302695.1. Classification (NCBI taxonomy): domain Eukaryota; kingdom Metazoa; phylum Chordata; class Actinopteri; order Anabantiformes; family Helostomatidae; genus Helostoma; species Helostoma temminkii. The sequence goes on along the minus strand of OMLM01020139.1, from coordinate 81,656 downwards.
TCAAACTGGACCTGACTTAAGACTGATTTGACTCGTGTATTTCACATCTTTTGTGGACTGACTTTTAACAAACCCTGTAGCTGTTGACACATCTAGGTTCAGACCCCCCTCTCCCTCTACTTTACCATATAAGTCTATTGGAAACACAGTAATGCAGCAACAAGGGCCAAACCCTGGCACTTTGAAACCTTTCAAGCTCATACCTCTGGAGGTAGACATGCATACAGGAGATAAGGCTAAGCCTCTACCTCTCTATAGTTTCCTTCCTCTCTTTCTCTCCTGTGCTCCCTTACTGCTTCCTTTCTAGCAAGCTGAAGCAAGGACAGGGTTGAGATACCCACAGTTCAAATGTCCTGTCGTGAGCCTTTGATGTGATTTACAGTAGGACGATTTATCAGTCATAGCACTATGTGGCATGACTTTAACAACCTTGAAGCAGTTTTTACGTGAATAGTTAAGTCATACAGCTATTAAAATTCTTCAAGTACTCTGTCACAGCCACTGAAAACCACCAAGTATTTTTTGAGGCAGCTGCCTGTGCAGTAACAGTACAAGCACAACTTATGAGCTATTCCAATTTGGAAAATGGTGAAGGCATCTGCTAACATCAGGTGATCCATCTATTCATCCATCTAGTTATCCATTCATCTATGCAGTCATCCATCCATGCATTCATCCATCCATCCATCCATAGGTTCAGACCCCCATGTACATACATACATGCATACATACATACATACATACATACATACATACATACATGCATATATACATACATACATACATACATACATACATACATACATACATACAATGATCCTTTTACTGTGAAGGATCATGGGGACACTGTAGCCAGTTCCAGTTGTCACTGGGCAAAAGGCAGTGTACACTGTGGACAGGTCACCAATTTATCACAAGGCTGACATATACACACAGACAACCATTCAAACTCACTTTCACACCTAAGGACAAATTAGAGTTAGTGAACCCTGAGGAAACCCATGCAAGCATGGCAGAAACCATGCAGACGAAAGGTACCTGGCTCGTGGAGTTCAATCCATACCCCTTTTTTTATTGCTTATATTGTTTGCTTGGACTGAGCTTTTGTCGAAAGGTGTCACTGGTGAGAGCAAGTTGCCAGTTATTACCTTTGCTTACAACTCACAACTTTGAGCAAAACCAGAACATATCTGTAGAGTCGAGTGACAATTTGATATTGGGCTTCTGCCTTATTTCATTTTGGTAAACAGACTGACTCAGTGTTAGTGAAAACAGAGAACAATATGACAGTTCCCGCTGTACAAAGGCTATCCCTTCCTCTGCTTTACTTCTAACTAGGAGCTACACAGACTGGTTGTAGGGAATTTTATGGCTGTTTGGAGAATTGAAAAGTATTGGGTGGTCACCTGCATTAAAATGCTGACCACCCTGTTAAGAGCCAACAAACTGACAAATTGTCAGAGACTTCCTCTCTGAGCTCAGCTGAACAGAGCAAACACAGCACTTTCTTCATTTGCAACATTGTGTTGGCACACAATGGCACACTACAAACACTAAGTTACGTACAAAAATTGTGGACAAACCTGACGTGTAAACACAAAAACCAAAGTTTAAGACTTACTGTATACAATGCTGGTAAAATCCTACTGAGGAAACAAACCAATTTAAAAACCTAAATCAAGCAACGAGAAAAAGTAGCTGATGGATACGATCTACCACCTGTGCTACAGATGATTAACCAGAAGTCAAGCACTTCCCTCTGCAGACAAAAATACCTTCATCTGTTGACAAGCCCCAGGTTCCCATAGAAACAACATTGAGGTGGAGAACGCAGCAGCTTGTACTAAAGAACATGGAACAAATTCATGTTGTTAAACTCACAACTGTACAAGCACGAACTGTTAAATTTATTAAAACCAGTTCCAGTTTTGTCTTGTCACATTGCATTGTATACATATGCGTATAAGCATGTACTCATGAGCTCCTGTAACTCTATTACAGTATAAAGCATGTGTTTAAATTCAATTTCATATTATAATATAAGGCGTAGGAAGGTGTAGAAAATGAACATAAAATCTGTTTTTCGTGCACATCCACAAAATCTGTATATATACAATTTATACATCAGAGACCAAGCGCTGCAGTATAATATGTACTGAAAACGTGTGCATTTCAGCACTGTAAATGTGTTACTATTTGTGTGCACTTCACTCAGACCTTCAGGTAACTATGTACTGTACTATACAATGGTAGAATGCAGCTAACACATCAAGCAGTAGGTGAACGCTTTTTCACAGTTCAGAGTGGCTTCATAGCCTGTGATTTAATGGTCATTTTGTTGGATGCAATAGCATCATTTCCCATCCCCTGGTGCCCAGTGGTGAAATAACAGGCTCTGCGCTCATCCACAAAACCCACAGGACCATACTTGAGTCATTGCTACAATTTGAGCTATCAAATCATAATGGGAGGATGAGATTGCCTTTCTTTGCTTGGTGCATGTGTGTGTATGTGTGGCTGAATGTGTACATGGCGGGTTGCTAAGCAGGTTTATATTCTCTGGGCTTGTATCCTTGGGTTAATGTGTTTAGATAGCTTACATCTGTTATCTAGTTTTCTAACTGAGGAGATGGTAGCTTTTCTTTGTTCTTTCCTGGTTTTTCCCTTTAGAACTCCCTGTAATAATGGAAACAGAGAATACTTAGTGTTGCTGTGTTGTTCTGTTATTAAAGGATATCATGTGTCATTTTCAACAGTCCCAACACCAACAAATATTGTGTCATAGAGCTGAATTAAAATAATTCCACCGGAGATCTAACTTTTGTGTGTGTGTGTGTGTGTGAGCGTGTGTGTGCGTGTTTGTGCGTGTTTGTGCGTGCATTGACTAGCTTTGTTGACTAAACTGTTGTGCAAAATATGAACAACTTAATCCAGGTTGTAGACTGACAGACTATTACAACTCTGCAATGTGTTGTTGGCTTTAGTGTATGTGATTATTATGTAATTTTCCTTTGATGACTCAAAGTCACACCATAAAGTGACAAGATATCAGTGACACAGAAGAGGACAGACTAAGGCAAAAAGGGCAGGACTCATGAGACGATTGCCCTCAGTCCAGAGACACGGTCATATACGTAGCTGCCTGTGCCACCACACGAGCAGGGAGGTTAATTTTTCTTCTGTGAATGAAATGTAATTTACCTCCATCTTTGTAAAGACAAGCCATGGTCAAGGAGGAGAGCTCTCTCTCTTCTGCTCGGGCTAATAATTGCCTTTGACAGAAGAATCGGCACAGTGCTTTTCACCACAGTCCTTATTCCACTCTCATTGATCCCCCTGCCTATTTTCACACAGTAATGGATGGCATTGTCCCTCCCTCGCCACTGTTAGTACAAATAATTACAAATCAATATGCACTCAAGACCTCGCATAAGGATATCATTTTAACACATGATTTATTTCCACCAATGCTGTGCAGTCCCTCCCATGTGTGTTAGTCAATGGTGGGCTGCTCTGTGGCCAACTCTACACCGCCCTGTGTGATCAATTGAAGCAATCAGCTAAAGACTATCAATGTGGCTGCTGAATGAAAGAAATCTCACTCTTTATCTGCTTCCACACATTCACTGGAACTTTGAACTTCTGTAGATTATATCCAGGTGGGCTGCATGTGAGAATGCAAATGCCCAAGTCAGTAAGCCCAGCCATTAAACCTCTGTGTCTTGTTGTGTCTCCTGCATGCTGTATTCAGGGACCAGCTCTCACTGAAACCAAACAAACTATCTTCTTAAGTAAGAACACATCTTTTCCAGACTGTCTCCTGCTGTGTGTTACATGTATGAGCGCAAAACTCTGCACAATGACTGGACATGATTCTCCAGGTTGCAAATGTGATGATGGCTTTGTGTAATTCCAGTCTCACCTGGGTGTTTCTTCTTTGCCATTGCAAATACAAATACTATATTTTTCTTAAACTTGAACAAAGTTTTTGTAATTTTTAATAAAGGCAGTGTAAACCTTTGAGCACCTACAATAAGGTCAACAATTGCTCTGTTAGGGCTTCAAACTGAGATTCAAAATATGACTTGGCAAGTAGCTCATATGTTTGGCTGAGCTAGATGCTCAGAGACTATCACACTAATCTCTTTACTCTCTGGCACTGTCAGAAGTGATGAAATGTCACACAGGGTTTGTCACTCAGGCAGTGTGTTTGTTTGTTGTTGGTTTGTGTGTGTGTTTATGTGCAGAAGCATTTTGGTGGACACAGAATCTAGATCATTTTGAGCATTCCACCTGCCCCAAACCCTTCAAGTTTCAGCTCATCCAGCCTGTGTGGCTGCCATCGCTGTAGCACAAACGAGTGAAAGGTTTGTCGAAGCATTCCTCTACTCCCTGCAGCCAGTGCAGAGGTCAAACATGTTGGGCGTGAGAACAAAACAACATTAAGTAGACTTGACCATACACCTCTGACCTCCACCAGAAATGAGTGCTGTTTGATGTGTACAGAACAGTTTCCAGACATTCCAGACAAGGGTCAGCTGCTCAGGTTATGAGAAATTAAACTACAGTATGAAACGTTTTTCATAGATTTGTTTTAGTATAAATATTCTCTTATCTTAATGTGCAAAGGGGCTGTTCACACCAACAGTCTGGCAGCAGTGTAGAGATACTCGCTTCTAAACGTATTTGAGTTTTGCGGCTACTTATTTATTGTAATTTGATAAGAACTAATACTGGATGGGCTGTGTAGAGTGTGGCAAGTACAGAAGTACTGGCTGCACATCATGGGAAGATAGAATTGACAGTACAGATTATCCAGCCACACCTACATCCATTTTGGATGTCTGTTCACACCCAGTGTATTTCACCCTAGCATTTCCCAAGTCAACTGATGAGATGAATGAGGTGATTGTCCTTTTTATCTGTGTGAAACTAACAAGAAAAGCACAAACTTTAGTTTTTTTTCGCTTTGTTGACTTGAGCAATGTAATTTAAGTATTTCATGGCAGAGCTCCAGCAAAGACATAAAAAAATGGTATCACCAAAAAATTGGTGATCAGCTTCTGAACTTGTAGCACAATCTAAAAAACTAAGGAAGTCATGGTACTGTATTAACTAGTATACAATTCTCCCACTTATTAGAAAGATGTGTTTGGACTGATTCGATTCTTATTAGGTATTCTATTCTATTCTATTCTATTCTATTCTATTCTATGTGTTTCTTACACTTGTTGAGGTCTTACGTCACTTAGGAAAACATTTTCTCCAACAGTGATAAAGCTGTTTAATAAAATGACATGTCTGAAGAACAAATTAGTTAACAAATGTAAAATATCATCCAGTGTTACTTTCCAGGAAAGACACTTGAAAAGTTCTCATAACTGACTGTACTAAAAGCTTCACATACTGCTGCAAAAAATGCTCTTTATATTTCACCACAATAAACAGTCAGATATCCACAGTGGCCATTTGAACTTTCCCAATTGCCTACTGGCAATAACATCAAGTCACTTCACATCATCATGCATCATGCTTTTTCAGTTTAGCTGCATAATAATATAATTTGTAGGAGACAAAAACATCTTTCCTATACAGCTAAACTGCAGTTACAAATATGTTTTTGTGGGGAATGTAACTGCAACCTTATTACTTTTTCATAAGGATATGCTGACTGCAGTGATGTTTGTATCACTGATAAAGACCAAATAACATTTTTCTCCACAAAAATATTGGACCTACAACATCCCGTTTTCTTTTTTACCTAAACATCTGCTTTTGCAGTACAATATTCAGTTTTATAACAACGGCATTGCACCCACAAAACTTGGTTAAGGTCACTAAAAGATTGTGGGCTGACTTAAAGAGAAATGTAGCAGAAAACAGCTGCTTTTGTTGCTTAAATCCAACAACACACTGGAGTCTGGACTGAAGTCAGGTCTGCAGTTTGTCAGTCCTGCACATATATGCCCTACATCCTCCCTACCCACTTCCTTGTGACTCTTTCCATAAAAATAATAATAAATAAACAATAAATTGCATGTTCGTCTATATGTGGCCCTGCGATAAACTGGCGACCTGTCCAGGGTGTACACCATCCCGATAGGCTCCAGCACTCCCGTGACCCCTGCGGGGACTAAGTGGTATAGAAGATGAATGAATGAATGAGTTTAGTTGCATGCAGAGGTAATTATTAGAGTAAAGGCTTAAGCTATACATGCACACATGCTTACACACATTGGACATAGAGCAGAGTCTCCATGTGCTGTATAAAAAGGGGGGAACTGTCTGCGGAGGGGCTGCTGAAGATACAAAGAATTAGTAACTGTGAATGGGTGTGCATTACCAGCCAGAATCTGGGGCAGCCAGCTGGCAGAGGTCAATTCAGGTCCTTGATGTTCTTCCTGAGTCAAATGCACACCCACACACCCTCTCACACACAGACACAAAATCATACTTACAGATTTCCTCTTGTAAGACAGTCTGTGATGCCACCCATTCCAACAGGATTACAGTCTTTGATTCTTAGCAGATGAAACAACAACAAATATGGCACCAGCAGCAACCAACAGATGGAGGTCAAACACTGAGAAGTAATTATGTGCAATGGATTTCACAACGAACATGCTTATGCACACACAAACACACACACACACACACACGCACACACAGACACACAGACACACACACACACATCTACATTCATATTGCTGAGCGTTAGTGAAAGTGAGTGCAGTGTCTTGTCAGCGGTGGGAGATGAGTGGTTTTGGGATTCTCTTTGATAGGTCTGTGTCCCTGCTGAGAGACCAAACCATCTCCTCTCTCTCTCTTTCTCTCTCTCTCTCTCTCTCTCTCTTTCTCTCTGTCTCTCCCTCTCTCTCTCTCTCTCTGTCTTACTCTCTCTCTCTCTCACACACTCACACACACACACACACACACACACACACACACATACACACACATACATACACACACATACACAATGGTTTTTGCTCTAGTTGTGATGACACTCATTCACATAATTCTTACTATTCACTACCCTCAAACACCCCTTTGAAGTTATGCAGACTGACCAAAATGTCTTCACAAGGCATGTACACACACACAGGTCTCTCTTTCCATTCTGGGTACAGAATTTGTCCATCAAAACACAGGAGCCATTTTCATCTTCTAAAGGGAGATGTACTGTAATGGGAACAAGAAGGTCAGTGTTCCCATTGTTTCCCATTGCTACAATGCTAGTCTGTCTTTTACTGGCACCAACACACATACAAACATGCTCACACACAGGAAAAAGATCAAGATTTGGCAAGGCAACTAAGACACAAGAAAGCCCCAGTGTACAGTTGCTAAAGGTGGGAGGACATGAAAAGCTACAGACCTAGACTCTTAAGACTCTTTAATGTTTAATATGAAAAGTGATTGCCAAACATGTGGTTTGCATGTAGTGTATTATGTATGCAGCTCAGTTTTTTCTACTTTCTTTCAAGGTGACATTAAATCACAGTTATCACCTTGACACATCTTCATTACTGAGTGACCCCTCACAGAGATGATCCTAATTAAAAGTGGACTCTGTCAGCTTTCCCAGCTGGATGGAGCCTCTGCTTTAGCTTCACCTATGCCAAGATAGGACAGTCCTATCCAACACATCATGTTCTGAAACTGTTAACTGAACAACACTGAGCTAATGCCAAGTAGCATAAGACCAGTTCAGTTATCAGTTATGTAGTTATTCGTCTTTTTATTCACTTCATTGGAATGCACCCTGCTGGCAGTAGCTTTGTGCCTTGACAATAGGGGCAGATTTAAATAACTCAAAGTGTCTTCATTCAGTCCTAATCCCAAACCTCACTCTAATCAACCCCAGAGTTCCTCCTTAACATTTCTTATGTGATGGAGTGAAAAGCAAGGGCAGATAGAGGCTTTTAAATGTGTGTGGTGGCAGGCTAATCTCTTCCAATCCACCCTCTGTTGCTTTCATTACTCCACTGAGGTGTGAGTTGTTTTCTTTCAGGACATTCCTTTTCATAACTAAGAAAGTGATTTCTTGCAGTGGAAAAGAATACAGTTGGCACCTGTTTCAGCACCAAAATTGCTTAACCTTCAGTGAAACACCTCAGGCTGCAAAGTAAAGAATGTGAATCTACTTTGTTATATATCAAATACATGACAAGCTCTGACAGGTCAAAGTCAATAAAGACGTAATGTGTTGACTGGTCTACAGAGCTGGGTAATCGTTGTCCCTCACGTCTCCCCAAGTTGAAGCATTTACTGCACTGTTTATCTATCTAGCAAAAATGTTACAGAGATCCTTCAATCACTGGAGCTTTAGCTGTGAAGCTAAACAAACAATAATACACAGCTCACTAAAAATGTCCAAAGTTCCTGTGACATCCATTGAGGATAACAATCTTTGGGGAGAAATCAGCAACATCTCCAGTGGTAGTAAGAAAACAGAACAGAGGGGTGGAGAGCTCTGTATAAGGCATCTTTCTCACAGACCTTTTTTCCACATCCAGTGAACACATCCATTGTGAGATGATTAAAAGCACCCAACCCCCTCTTCCTGTCCAGGCTTTGAAGCTCTGCACTTGTTGTCTTGTCTTTCCATCCATCTTTCACCATGTCTGACAAGGTTTATGGCTCCAGCTTCAACATCTGTGGAGCATTCCTGTTCAAACCCTGCTGTTCAGAGCACCAGCGTGCACCAGGAACTTATTAAAGTAAGAAGAGAAGGGGAAGTAACAGTTTTAAAGGCTGTCCTCAACTTTAGTAAATATATATTTTTGTAACAGAATTCTAATGCTTCCTTTTAACAAAGTTGATAAACACTCTCCCTGTCATAAATAAAACAGTAACCATGGGCTCCCTGTCCTTCTCCCCTCATTCAGGATTACACTTGTAGAGAAGGCAAAGCCACAGCAAATGTGTGGCCTTTAAGCTGAAACACCAAATAAGTCTTAGAAGAAAAAATAATCATGAGTGAATTTTGTGTTTATGTCTGATTGAAGGTTCAGTTTCACGTCATTTGAAACTAAATCATACTATTATATAGTATGGCATAGTAACGACATGGTGAATTTTTAGCCAAAACTAAGGGGCACAGTTTCACAAAAAGTAATACCATTGAAGTGACATGGTTTGTAGAGTTGCCCATTGAGATATGAGGAATTATTTAAGGGAAATTTTAATGCTTAAAAAACATTTTAATTGCATAATTTGAATTTGCATTAACTAAATTTATTGTGATTATTGATTATTGATTATTTTAAAATGTGATGATGATTAACTTAACATGATTAACTTCTGAAAGATGTCAGCAATCATTGCCATTACCCCAACCTGATGGAAAAATGTTTTGCATGAACCATTTTTTCTAGGGAGTGTTTTCAATTTAATAAGATTGTTTGATGGCTCAAACACAGTGTTCAGCTCACACAATAATCAGCAGCACAACACTGACTAATCAGCAGGAATTACAGACCCCTTATCACCTCTCTAGACAAATTAACAAACTAATACACAGTATATGAAGCAGCATGACTGTGGGACCTGCTCCCACAGTATCTCCCCCCGCACTTCAGAGGACCCCCTCCACCCTTAGAACACAAAGAGAACACAGTTGGCCTGGATAATTGGGATAATAATTATTTCTACATTTAGTGCCAGCTGGGTGCCTGAGAAGGTCAGAAAACAGCGTGAGGACAGGCTTATCTCCATGTTGGTGCTGGTTTCCATATGGCAACAGACAATAGGAAAGGGCCTTGGCCCCGGACACAGCAGCGTGGCACAGGACAGCTCCTACAAACAAAACACAACAACACACTGAGGCAGCACTCACCATGCTGGGTCTCAGAACTGCCCCACAGGCTGGCTGGCCAAATGACTGGCTGAACAGCGGTGGACTGACAACAAAGGACAGTGGATGGATGGCAGAGGGAAAAAAAGCAGAGAAAGGTGGTGGGAATGGATAGAGAGGAACAAGCAGACATAAAGCACGGGAGAATAAAAAAAGTTCAAATCATGAAGTCGCTGCCTTTAAATACTTGTCTCATTCAGGATACAATTAGATTTGTTCTTGCCTGAATGGAAACAACGAGAAAGGCTTTTGTAATTTATGATGAGGACTTTGACCTTTCTATGGAAACTCTACCATTATGTGTTAGTCTGGCAAAGGCTCAAGATTTGATGAAAAGATGTGAACAGTGAGAGGTTAAAAGTATCTTTCTTTTTTCCCCATTCTACTGCTCCTTATTCAGCGACCCCTTCCATCTTACCGTTCACTGGGTTACCATGGTACCAAATCCCCCCTTAGCAACTTGGCCTGAGCTTCATAAATCAGATTTTTTACTGTGTAGCACTCCTTTTAATCTCCATCTACTGACGGGTTTATTTTATTTCTTCTCTTTGGAGGGCTTTCAGTGGGAAGTCCATCTTAAAGGCTGCATTGTGTGTATGCATGTTCACAGGCAAGAGAAAGGCCTATAGCAAAACAATGTTGTCCAAGGCTTCTTTGAATGCCAAGTGGACATTTCGCTCAGTTTGAGTTGTCCAAGCAGTGACTTGAAGATAAAGTCTGAGCAAGAATCATTTTCATTTTCAACACTGAGTTCTTAATCGTCTTTTGTGCTGCAATGATATCTGATTTTCTAGCCCAAATGAGAAGAGGTTTCAATTCTTTCTCCCCTCTTCTAAACCTTTTTTTTCCCAAATGTAGCTTAATTTAATTAAAGGAGAACTTGGCAGTGTCCAGACAGATTCATTACTTATTCATAGAGTGACTTTGTTTCTGTGGAGCCTGTTAATCAGAGTGACTCTGTAACAAACACGAGCCAACAAAACCGCCTCCTGGCACTGCCATCAGCCTTTAATAAAACTCTGGGTAGCAATCTTGTGTCAGGTGGCAGTAAAAGAAGATGGCTCTGGTGAGTCAAAGCCAGGCTTAGGTGAGCAGGATAGGAGTTTGTGCACAACCAAAGTGATCAAAGCATCTTGGGCTGGATGATGCTCCATGGGCCATTTCACTAACTGTCACATTGATCTGACAGTAAATGGATGAGATGGTTCTGTAATAGCAGGAACCTCTACCTCTAACAGCAGCTGTCCATCTCAGACATTATAAATGGAGGTCGATGAAATGTACATGTGAAATCAGATGCTAAAGTTGGGTAGCTGTCTGAGAGCAAATGTGCATGACTTGTTTTTCTTGGTTACTAGTTATTACAGACTGGGTAAGTGAGAGCATGTTTTTGTGTGATTTATGCAGTACTAATACAAGTACTTAATAATATCGCAGGTGCAGCATTTTTTATTATACAAACTGTAATTATAAGGAAAGTGTAATAACTTCAAACAGTGTAATCTGATGATGTTGCTCTCTGACTATGGCAAAATAAAATACACAACAGTAGACTATTGCTCACATCCAAAAAATTAACATAAACCTTGACAGGGCAAGCAAGCATGCAACAAGCATGGCACTGCAACCCCAGAATATGTTTTTTCATGAAGTCATGTACTTTCCGTAAGATGGTGTCAACAATGTCATGACAGCTGGGAATTACATACTTGGGCTCCAGCAGCTGAAGGGACAGTTTTCAACAGTGACACAATAAACTGAGTATCCTGTTTACCAGCGTTTTCGATGCATGTTTAGTCAGTCTTCTACAAAGCCTTATTTTACATCAACAGTGCATTGAAGCAGTGTGTGTCTGGCTTTTTTCTAACTTCTAGATTTAGGTATTCTCTGTGGATATTTGTGATCTTTATCAGTGGAAAGTAGGATATGTTCTTAAATGAACACTAAACAAACAGAAATTGATCAAATATTTGCCATTTTTGTTGTTAAAACTAAATGAATCCTCATAATTAATGAGTTTGTATGTTTGACACACAGTGTCTAGCAGGGCATGTGCTAGGTGAAGAAACCAGCACTGGATGCATTCAGTCAACCAGCTATAGACATAACAGGGGGGCTTTAAGCATAGGTGAAAATTAACCGGATATAAGTTTGAGTACAAACTTATAAAAGCTATCATGTGCTAATGGACATGATAGCCGATACTGATATCAGTATTGGGACATCCCTATGTAGTGATTCTGACACCAAGATGAAACCACAACACACAATCGTTTGTCATGGTTTCGTCTTCCAAACTGCTGCCAGCCAGTGGAGACATCTCACCTCATGAGTGTCCCACATATTAATACAAGTACTGTACTCCCTGATTCTGGCAAATTTAATACAGTGTTTTAGAAATCTGATATTTCTTGTTGTAAGGAGACCTATTGCTAAAATTTGGGCTTTATGCTAAAAAACAGAAACATTTTGTCTGGAGTAGTGTTATTGGTCCATCACTGTTAAGGGACATTACAGAATGTAGGTCATCCATGTTTGAAGGTCCCATTTTCTCAGACTACAATCTTTTCCTAAACTTTACCAAGTACTGTGAGCATCTAACATAACCATTAAGAAGTTTAATAACACTTTAGTCAACCAAACTGGATGTTCCACATACAACATTTTTATACATATCAACAAATTCACAGTTGTCCTTTACATTTTCAGTATATGCTCACTTAATTAATAGTTTGTTTGAAGAGAATAAAATCCCACCACCAACAAACACTGCTAAAACTGACTAATTAACACATTGCGTGGCATCTGGTCAGTATTTACAAGTTAAGAATACTTGTGTTAATCTTTGTTTTACAGTAAAAGAAAAGTAGAATAGATGAGATAAACAAAATGTAAAGTCTTGTGTGTGGTGCTGGTAACCATAATATTCTACAATATGTTCACTTTTTCTGTATCTCGCAAACACAGTGATATTTTCAATGCAAAATGTGACAATTTAGAGGAGTCTATTAAATTCAATTACTTCTAGAATAAAAGCAAATAAAAACTATTGAACTTTTTAGTATTAGGTGGATTAGAAAATGTACTAAAAATTCAGCATATAATTTATCAGACACAACAGTGGTTCAGATTCATCTGCTTTCATATTGTCGGTGTTGTGTGCGCAAAAGTCCTCAAATGTTTTTTGGTTGTGGTGAGGTGCCATTCTGAGAGCATCTACATGCTGTATGCCTGTACACCAGTTACTCTTTAACACAGTTACAATGGGTGACTCTCATGTGACGTTGACTGTACTCCCAAGAGATTTTCTTGAATTTGTATAGTTACCTGAGTATGTAGCAAACTTACATCAATCTAATACTCACACAATTTTCCATCTTACATCCTAGACACAGGGTCTTTCTTGTGTACTTATCCTCAGTTCAGTGCAGGGAATCTCAGTACCTATAGAGAAATAGCAGTTTCGAGCCATTCTCACTTGTGCAAATCATCCATTACTGAAATAACCTGGGCATTGGAGAATATTGGACTTACTGTTGCAATAGCCATTCATGCTACAGTACATAGGTTTGGAAATCACCCACTTGGGGAGTGTTGTAATGGCCTAGTGCAAATATGGATGCATGCTAAGGAAAATAATCATATCCTGCCAGAAGTGAAATGACTTAAACTGCCTGAAGAAATATTACTATAAGCACAGCAATTATATAAAAGCATAAAATCTGAATTTCATCTGTCTCTCTTCAGACCACTTGAGGGTGGGCCACACACATTCAGTGACATAAACATGTGCATATTAAAGCTGCAGAAGAGGAATAAAATTAATCCATAAAATAGTTTTATGACTAATGTTTATAGGCTGAGACCAATTTTTAAGGATTTTCCTGTTGGTTCTTAAAATGCTTGACAATGATGCGAGTCAATTAACAGTTTTATGTGATTAGACTGACTTTTATGTACTCAACAATAATGCCAACAGATTCTTTGTTGTTCTTTCGTGTTCTCTCGCGTGTCTGTAAAAATAGTCCATTCTCAAATGTAAAAGTTGAAAATACTCTGCTTTCCTGTTATTCAACTTAAGGTGACTTTTGGGAGCTTAATAGATTTTTTCATTCCATTTTTGGCACAGCCACCACGCCCTACTTTGGAGATTGGCATTCTGTGAAAGCTGGCCAAATGGCAACCACTGTTTACTGCTACCAGCTGCTTTTGCTCATTGACAATTTTTGCTTTCATTTTACAATTTATCTTTCTCTCTCTTTCCGCCTCTCATAAATCTTTACAAGATGCCTAAGTTTGGCATAACTTAAGTTTTGCCATATCAACCAGCCTTTGAGGCCTGTTAAATTTATTTTTAGGAATGCCTTGGTTTTGATTGGACTGAGATGAAAGCACACTTACCACTTACCACTGTTTCGTTTTTTTCTTATTTTCTCTGTACACTGATGGATTTGATTTGAGTAGGAAGTGATCAGACAGTCAACTGTGTCTTTATTCTTTATTGTAGGTGTTGATGATGAACACATGGATGGAGTATTAGCTCTCATCCTGTTGTTTCATTTTAAGTATTTTTTATGTCACGGCTGACCCAATAATGTCCTTCAGACTGTGGCCCATTAGGTGCAAAAGTCAGCTCTCTTTTTCTTTGCCCAGCCTCTGTCAGATCACCTTGCCAGTGGTTTGGTGGAAAGGGGGAGGGGGGTTAGGACAGTTTTAAGGTAATAATGGTCTTTAATCTGCACCAATGATGATTTATCAGCTGCTGGCCAGCCTCCCACACTAACTTTAAAACATTAAATAGAAACTTAACATTCTCAAATTACGTATTGCCTGCACATAACACTCACGATTCCTGAAGGTGGTTGGAAAAATAAGAGGTGGGCAGGGAGGGAGGATTTTTTTTTTTTTTTTTTTTTGCAAAATCACCAGAGCTCCAATCCAATTTGCCAGGCATGTGGAGTTATCCTTAATCCTGCCAAATGCACTAACAGTGAAAGCTGTCACTTTTATATGGTCATATGGTCATAATCAGCACTGAAGTTATTTTTAGGTGTCATACTTCTCACACTCACTAGTACAAAGACCCTCACCACACTCAGACACCATCAGACTACTAAGCACCATTTTATTATGGAGAGCATGTGTTTTTTTAATGACTCCACTGTGATGTGGTTTTGGTCTTTAGCACACACAGTTATGCTGTGTTATCAAAATTAATTTAGTAATTATTTATTCAGGAAAGTAAATTTAAATTACATGGCTATTTTTAAATTAAATACCAAACTTCATACATACAGTAGCAATAGCATATTTGCTATTATTGAAAGTGGGGGAAGGGCAATTAAATAATTTTGTGACATGTCTGTCTCCACTCAGACCATTCAGTTCCCAGTTACCAACAGAGTAATTATTTCCTCATTTCCACAGCCATCAGCTTTGTGTATCAGTGTGTGTCATGTGTGTCATACCTGGAGGATATGTGTTAACTCAGCAGGCTGAGTGTTTCCAAAGAGTTCTATTGTTCTCATCTCTGTTGAGCGTTCTGCAAACAGTGGTCTATAATTAAATGGCTTACTCCTGCTTGATGCTTTTGTTCCCATACCCTCTGACCCCCCTGTGGTGGGCGTTGGGGAGGTGTACACATAGAGTATGTGCTTGTGTGGGTACGTAGGCAAATCTTAATTCAGTTTTGACTCACTGACACATTTTTTCACGCATCAGCTATAATAGCTGCCATCTGTGGGCAACCTATGACGCTTGATCTCTTTTATCTGTACTGGAGTCTAATCCTCTGTGGCTTGTCTGAGACCTCTGGGAACACCATCACAAAAGTGTCTTCGCTGTCACCCATTCCTTAAACCACCTGAAGGTGACAGTGTTTTGTCACCAGTGCTTCTCAGCTTCCTTCACTTAAGGTGCAGTCTTACCCAAAGTGCCTAAGTCAACAATCTAACCAGTAGTGAATAACTCTCGTGGACAGAGCTGTATTCACATCTCTTCTGACTGGTTTGCTGTGCCACATGGCTCCTTATAGGGTTTTTGAGGGACTGTGTTGTAAGATGACAAAAGATTCACAGAAAGTGACAGAGTTTTATGAGAATTACTCTCCGTCTTCTGTTGTATTGCTGTGATTTCCACTAAGTTTCTTTCGCATAACTGTAGTTGCCTTTGGTGACTGCTGGACAGAGTTCAGTTCCATTTTATACATTTCTCTTTTATGCTGCCACTCACTCATATCACTCATTGTTTTTTCCTACTCATAAACAGTTTAGTCAGAGGATTAGGAAAGATTACATTGTGATCGGGTTTGTGATAACAACTCCTATTTGGAAATGTCCAGAAGTCACTTGCAAATTCTTTATGTGAAATGCCAACAATCTGACTCATGGAAGAAAATCCTCCTTATTAGCTGTCTGTTGAAAAGCATGTAGAATTGCTATCAGATCTCTGTGTGCCCCCTAAAGCCCAAGGTCCATCTTAAGTTACACTGGTTCAAATCCCTGTTGCTGAGAAGAAACATCAGGACAGGAGTCAAGTTAGTTTAATCTGGAACCTGTTTTTTATTTTAAAAATGTCCCAATTAGGTTTTTGTGTAATGTAGGACACATATCAAAAGTAAACAAAGTGGTGATCGCCTGCATGTGCTGCTGATTCTTTATTATTTCAAAGGATTTTGAAAACGTTCGTTCTCAGTATTTGTAACACTAGTACCACCTAGCTTGTACAGCACTGTGTTTGATGGATGTGTTTGTAATCATTTTTGGATACCAACGGAGCCCTGCAGCAGAGAAAAGCTTAATTGAGGTGCAAGATTGATGGAGGTTATGGTCATGTATTATATGTATTGTTGTTGTTAATCCCTTTATGGGAAATGTTGAAAGTACTAATGTATAGGAAAACAACTTCTGACTCTCCTAAAAAGGGATGCAGTTGGAGGTGTCTGCACTGGGAATGCTGCCACCAACACAGACTTCTAGACTAAAAGCTTGTCACTACTGATCTCTTAGCTTTTGCTAGGACTGAATGTGGACAGCTATGTCCCTGTTAATCTTCTGGGAGGACAAAGATGTTCTAAAATCATTTCTGGCCTCACTGCAATGTCACAAGATCTGCTTTAATATGCACACTAAGAAAGGATTTTACTGTTCAATGTTCTATGACTTAGTTCTCCTTCAGGCCTTGCTGTTTTCTCATAGAGGTCTAAGAGCTTATTAATTTATACCAGCTGAAAATAAAATCTGAAATTAGATTTGACCATTTCTACACTCAATGGCCTTTTCCTTGCTTTGATTATTGACTGTCAGTGCTCCTGATTTGCATGTTGGTCACAGGGGAAGTGGTAGCCTGCGGTAATGATAATTGAGATAATAATCACAGCCAATGAGTCTGTGTGTGTGTGTGTGTGTGTGTGTGTGTGTGTGTGTATACAGTGGTCATAGTGGTAGATGGAAGGGGAAAGAGGTCCCCATCTGTCACAGAGGCTTTTGATTGATTGATGCCTGATGCAAAATGATGGATGTGTACTCACATTTAACTGAGTGATAGTCATGGTGAAGCTCATCGTGGCTTCAACAGTTTAAGGCAGGGTTATAGCTTCATTAAAGCGTAGCCACTGTGGCCATAGATCATGGTGGTGACAGGCCAACATTATGTCTGATAATGATGCCATGAATGTGAGGGCCACAGGTTGAAGGGGGATTAACATATGTAAGGCTGCTGGAAGTTGATAGGTGATAGCAGATATGGCTGGATTTCTTATCAGTGGCAACTTTGTGACATTATGATCTGTTACAAATTCACTGAAAAACTGCAAAACATGGAGCACATGAATTCAATGTGTGATTAAGTTTCACATCTATGAATTCAGTTCAGTTTAGTTTATTTATATAGCCCCAAATCAAAACATATTTTGTCATTCCAGGTACTTAACAATGTAACCATACGACAAAGGGTAAATAAAGAAATATAATAATAAATGTTTTATGATAGTTAAGAAAAACTGCTTACATTAGAAACAAGAAACATTCAGTCATTCATTCATCTTCCGAACCGCTTAGTCCCTGCAGGGGTCACGGGTGTGCTGGAGCCTATCCCAGCTGGCTTACAGGCGAGAGGCGGGGTACACCCTGGACAGGTCGCCAGTCCATCGCAGGGCCACATACAGACAAACAACCATTCACACTCACACCTACGGGCAATTTAGAGTCCCCAGTTAACCTGACTGCATGTCTTTGGACTGTGGGAGGAAGCCGGAGTGCCCGGAGAGAACCCACACAGAAAGACCCTGGCCGATCCCGGGAATCTAACCCAGGACCTTCTTGCTGTGAGGCGACCATGCTGCCCAAACAAGAAACAGTGAATTAAAATAAGAAACTATCTTTGTATAAAACTAGTCTTTAATTGGAAGGACAGTCACTATTTCATGTTTATGGTCCATTTTAGTCATTATGTATATTTTTAGGATACAAATCATTTTAAGTGCTGCTATAGGAACACTGATGAGTATTTTTTAGCTCTGATTGTCTCTCTTTCATCCCTTTCTTCTTTTTGTCTTGCCATCTGTCAGTATCTGCCAACCTCTTAACCTTCACATTGATTATTACACAGCACTGAGAGCCTAAATTGAGATGATGTGACCATCTTCATCTTTCCTGTTTTATAGTTTGTCTGTCTCCATGGTCATCACTAAAGGTCATGAACCCTGACCTCTTTTCTCTTTCTGACTCTCAGAGGAGGGCTCACAGACTTAATCCAGTAATGGAGGGGACAGCAGAGCAGCCAGTACAGGACGCTAGGAGATGGTAAAGAGGGGGAGGAAATAGGGGCAACAGCCCCCCACCCCCTTCCTCTACCTCCATTCATTGAGTAGAAGTACCAACAACCAGTAGTCTCTTCTCCCCCCTCTGCTCTCCTCCCTCTCCCCAGCACTTAAAGCTGTGACCAGCTGTGCCAGGAGTAAAAAAGTCATTGGAATCCATCTTTTTAATTCTGCTTTATTACACCCACTATCAATATTGTTATTGTTTAAAGTGGCCCTGGTTCTAGCCATTGCTCTGACTAATGTTGTAATGACCACCGTACCTCTCTTGTTAATTATGTATAGAGGAAGTAGCAGCACCATGGGGGGAGGGGGGCCATGGAGGAGAAGACATGGGGTTGCTTTTGTATGGAATTGCAAGAAGAGCTATGATGTGAATTATTTACCTTTGTATGTCTCACCTGCTGAGTATAAGGCACTGACATTTGGAAAGGGAGTGATTGTCTGGATTCAGCACTGTGTGATGTTGCACTGGAATAAATAAGATACTTTACAGGTGTAGTTGTTCCAGTATGAACCTGAGGGGACTCAGTACCCTAATACAAAGCAAAGAAAATCTGCTAAGCTTGTTAGGGATTCAAAATTGATGCTCCAGACGTGAAATGGTACATTTCTGAATACATATGTAATATATGACATGTGCAGAAGCAGTTCTTAGGCCATTTAAAGCCATTTAAATGTAGTATTAGTCTTTTATTACAGGTAGCATCACATTAGGGTGTGTCTAGTGTGTGTCTGGTAACGTGCTAGAATGACATATGAATAACAGAGCGTTAGTTACATGTGAATATCTACAACTGCAGTGCTTCATCTGCTCATTTACAAAGATATAGTTGCATATATTTGGATCAAAAGTCCATAGCAGTATTTTTTAACTTCTTTTAAAAAGTGTTGGTTTCTAGTCATCACACATTACACATAAATATTTTTTTTAGTTGTTTTATGGTAAAAGAGCCACAAATAGAGCTTGCTAAATAGTGATCGACCTATTTCAAAATCAGTGTAAAATGGTAAATTAATTTTTTATTTTATTTTATTAATTATCATATTTTGTTGCAAATCAATGTTGCAAAAACTAACCACAGATGCACTTTATTGGCTAATCAGAAGATAATATTTTCTGAAGGTCAGTTTACCACCACTGGAAAGATAGATAGAGATATTTTGAACAGCGCACTGGATAATATGTAATAATAGTTGACATCACCAACTTTTCCATGTGAGTAATATTCCATTCTCTGGTAAGAAGGGACTTACCACATGACCTGTCTTTGAATTGCTTCCCTTCTGTCTGTTTTCAGGCTACTGTATTTAGGCAGTGACACACTGTGCTTAAAAATGTCTTTTTTCTAATAAGCTGCCTGTGAGCATTCTAGTGCATGAGAGCAGCTCAAAGTGGTTTCAAAATGCAAACTGAAAAAGAAAGTCAAGTGAGAAGGACATGTTTGGCAGTGGGATGTGGGGTCACACAGCTGTGTGATCAGCTCAGTCACACCTGAGCAGGTTGGAAATTTTGGGGCTACTCTGTACACTAAAGCTGAGAAACAATGGAAAACAATAAGTATCCTAATTTTTATTGTTTGTATGTAGTTCCAAAATGAGTTAAAAACAGGTTTATATTTTCTGCAGAAAAGAAAAATGTAGAGGAAGGACTGTGCATTTTAGTAATCATCACTTTCATAAGGAGAATCTCTTACTAGCCAATGTGGACAGGAGGAGGAACAGTTACTGTTTCAGTCTTTGTATAAGAACCTGACTATTGTTTTAAGACAGACTTGAACAGTTGTGAAGCTATCTTTTTAATAACCAGTTCTGAAGTCTTTTTGCAGTTTACACATTTCATTTTCATTCTGCAGGCTATTTAATTTCAGTATATTTTTTGAAAAGCTCTTGAGGCATCCAGAGCTAGACACACTCACCTCAAGATCTGCTTGGCTCCTTCTTGTCTAAGTGCTGACAATTGTCTAGACAGCACTTCTACTATATTCTCTGGCTTTCTCAAGTTTTGGATTCCTGGAGAAATCTTGAAAGGTGAATTGTTAGAGCACAGCACCAATCTCACTCAGCATTTATTTGAGGTCACCTAATGCAAAATAAAGCTTTCAGTGACCTAGTGCATTAAAGCAAGCAGTTTCAGGTTTTTCATAGTGCCAAGATATTCTTAGACCAAATATTTTGGTGTCCATGTCCATTAAAGAGTTTGTTGGAAGCCAGCGTATCCTCATATAGTATATAGCATATATGCCCAGCTCATGTCTCTTAGACCTCTCAGCGTCTAGATGGCAGATATATCATATAAGCAATGTCTAAAGCCTGATAGGTTTATAAATGCTGGGCTAACCTGTTTAGATGGATACTGTAGCCTTTGGCCTTCACACCTTGTTGACGACTGGCATATCACTCCCCTTACGCTCTTACCCTGAAGAGGAATGTTGACTCATCACTTGGGTCTATACAACATAAAAAGCTGTAACACTGTACAGCTCAGCAGGACAGAATTTGTGTTGTCTTGTTTACTGATGTATTTATGATAGTGTAAATACATTAGGTAGTCCCAGTCATACTCACTCAAGCCTCACTTTTTTTTTCTCTCAGAGCGCATCTGAATCAATAGACTTGGATTATGGGCTTTAACTTTAAAGTTCATCTCTTTCTTCATGAAGGACGCAGCTGTCAGTCAGAAGCTGACTTTCTTCCCAGAAAACAACTCATAGACAAGTTGCCAACAGCTGGTGGAGAAAGTTCTTATATAGACCATACTATGTTAACCCTTTTTTAATGCATGAAGTTTCATGTTATATGATAACATCTCAGCATCAGTCAAAGAACATATTCTCTAGAGATACAAAAAATTGGATTACACTGGACTGGGTTTAATGCAGCATGAATGTTAACTAAATCAATCGTATGCAGTGTTTTATTCAACTGTACTGAACCTGAGCATCCATCCACCTTTTTATTTACAAGAAAGTTTTTTAAGGTGTATAGGTTTCTAACAGGTCAAAGAGATAACTGGAGAACTACATATTTTCTTTATTTCACATTAGTTGTGTTTTCCTAGTGGAGGGCCTTGTGTGGTTCGCTTCAGGGCAGAGCTATTTCTTCATTTCTCACACTAGGGAAGCGAGAGATGAACAGTACACCAGGGGCCATCCATGCTGGACAGCCTGTTGGAGCGAGCAGCTCTGCAGCCTTGCTTCTTTCCCTTGCTAATCAGAGCTCTACGCTCCCCAGTCACGGCAGTGCTGGTGCCTAGGCAGGCTTCCCAGATGATGGCCTCTCAGGACCCCCAAGGACCCCATATGGGCTGCTTGGAAGTCTGCAATGAACTATGGATAGACACACACATATTCACATACAGCTCAACAGCAGCAAGAGCCCCAATCTAGAAGTGGCTTTTTTAGCTGGCGAGGCGCCACTGTCGGTGCATCAGTCACAAGGGGACATGGGTGAAGCCTGACAAATCCAGGGTATTATCAGGCCTTTGTCCAGCTCGCAGCTGTCATTTACCAGGCTACTGGTAGAAGATGAGGGGAACAGGAGGGAATTCATGACCTATCCCTGTAACCACAGAGGAGAATTGAGGCATTCAGAGATGAAACACATGGGGAAGAGAGAGAGAGAGAGATCAAGCAAAAAAAGGGATTTATTTTTTATGAAGATGGAAAAAGAGTAGTGGAGAGGGAAAGAAATGCCTGGAGAAGGCTACTATGCGTCTACTACTCTCATTTGATTGATGAAAAAACTGTGGCAGATTGGCGGATATATGCTGATTTCATCTGAAGACTGAAAAAAAAGTTTTATCTTTGTCTCTCTTTCTTCCACAAATGACCAGCGGTAATACATATCTTATCTTTTTCTATCATCACGTTAGGTCCCAAAGGCTGTCCATCTCCCCAAAAATGCCTCATCTTTCCGACTTTGAAATAAATGAAAGTCCACAGTGCAATGGAATAAAAATGAGCTAAGCTTTTGACTTGACGTATTATTGCCACAGGGCCCAAACTTAAGAAGCTTGCCCCCTCATCTGCAGAACGGAGATACTGGGTCCGGAGCCAGAAAGCACATAATCTGATAGAATTTCAATCAACAGCGATCAGATAAAGAAATAACAGACAGTCTGATTTTAAAGTCACAATGAAGCTCCAACAGTACAGCTTTTTTCACTTTAGTTGGAAATGAACATGTCTGCCCAGAACCTCTGTCAAACTTCATTTCTTGAAATTTGATCCCCTGTGTTGCCCTCATTTTGAATGCCTAGGACTGCCCCCTGACCTTAGCTATGCTCATATGATCCATTTTACACGCTCAGTGATAGAATTACACCTTTATTGGCTAGTAGCAGTGTTTATATGGCATGCAGAGAGCCAGTGCAGCTTTGATCCTCCAACAGAAGCAAACAAGGGGAAGGTGGCATACTTTGCATCCTCAGCCTAAGCCTTGTGGTGTGCGAGACATCTGCCAAATCCTCCTGGATCAAAGGATGACTATTACACAGACAGGCATCCACATACCCCCACCTGCAGCTTTAGAGAGCTTATGACCCCTGTCAGCAGGTCAGGTCAAAAAAACAGGTGGTGTGGGGCTTACACATATGCACATAGATACGTTCACAGTACTAGTTCTTCATTGTCTATTGAAATGTACTGAGGAGGACTTGCTTGTAATATTGTGAGGTATGCTTGACGATTTGCTTACAAAGCTACATTCATCACAAGTTCGGTCTCATTTTCAACTAGTTTGTAAATCTTTTTATCAAAGAGAGTTTGAGTTTAAGCAGCAGGTGTTGTTGTTCAGATGGGCCTGAATTTTTGTTATTTGACCTGACTCTGCATGCCTGTGAATTCACAGGTTCACCTCTCCCAGTAAGCCTTCAGAATAAGCTTCCAGCCAAGCTATAAATACAGTAGCAGTGTGACTTTCCTGAATACAAGTGTGAAGTGAGGAGAGGAGAGACAGGGAAAGTGAGATAGTGGAGAGTGTGTGGCGGCTCCTTTGTGCCTATTTCCGTGTCTGTGTTGCAGTATGTGTTGTGTGCTTCTGTTTGCATGCATCTGAGTGGTGTGGCCTAACGAAGAGGCCAAGTGCTGACATTTGAATCTGCGGATACACAGATGAATTTTCAACAAATCTCATTATATAGGACAGAATGAAGATGCTGGTTGTGAAAATGCTGTGGCATATGGATACTTTATCTCTCCCATGTTTTAATTACTTTACAGGCAGTATTCTATTTTCCATCAACTCCTATTTTAAAATGAGGACTGTCAGAAATAAAGAAATAGCATTGGGATTAAACTCTGCAAACTCATGCGATGCAGACTCATGACGCAGACATTTTTTCCCTTATCCACAAACACACTGCTATAGCATGAGCAACACTCAGCACTTATTCCCTTATATACATCTATTGCTGGCAGAGGTAGAACACCATTCTAATTGCTGAGGTGGTCTGTTGATGTAAATTGCTGTCTGCTTTCCCAGTCTTTTCTCACAGCTTTTGTTCTTCAGCCCCATTACAGATGTTGACATATTCAGCAGAGAATATAGAAGCAATGACACCTTATACCTTGGCAACGATCATGGTAGCTAATTATGTGTTGAGATGCCCACACATTTGGCATATGGAGACAGACCTTCTGCTGACTGCTGCAGTGCGGGCAGCTTCTGATGCCTCTTGATATCTGCCCTTTATCAATGTGTAGTTTTCTAGTTCTTTCTTCTTACCCCATGAATATATTTACACTGGAAAAATTCCATAGAGTGTTTTCCAATAATCCCATCAAGTTGATACCGCAGTCGTGGGGGGACGACCAACTGCAGAAGCCCCTGAAGATAATCTGGATATTGCAAAGGCCTCCTTTGAACTGCCATGACAAATTCAGCACTCGCTGAATCCCAGCCCCACTCCCAGCCACTACTTGATGCAATTTCTTTTCATAGATCTTTGAAAATATATATTGACATGCTGTGCTCCTTTAATTTACTGGAGATCATGTCTTCACACCAATACTTCATCCACCACACTCTGGAGCACATCTTTGGTAACATACAGGCCATCTCTTCTATATTGATGCTTTTGTGGGTGAAGGGCAGTAGGTCTTTTTATGTTATATATATATGAACTTAAGTAGTTCAAGTAGGCATATACTCTATATACTCTATACTATTAATATAAAATTGCACATGTTTTTATGATTTTATTCTCAGCTCTGTGTGTGTTTGTATGGTGTAGATAAGGTACACATGCTTTTATTGGTACAGAAATCTGAGTGTAGTGGTGCATTTCTATATTCTCTCCGACTTTTTTGAGGTTGGCTCATACAAGTATTCCAGGTTACATTGAACAAACTCTGTTCACTGCACAAACATGTCATGAATTGCTTCTGTCAGACAGATTAATGTAATTGCTCATGCATGATTTGATTATTAGTATAACCATTCTGTGCAACCAAGGCTTCAGTTTTGTTCTGGTTGTGTGAAGGTTTCATTCTCAGAAAATGCTAAACTAAACCTGAACTTGTTTAGAAGACCCTAAAACAATAATGCAGTCTGCAGAAAACATGACTAATATACAACTATGACTCAGATGTTAAAATACTACACCTAACTTGATGTTATACTGCTGTGCGCAACAGTGATACTGTTCAGAAACCTGAATAAAGCTTTTACTGTATATTGTATTTAAACTCCATATTCATTTAGCTTAAGATACTGTTATAGGTCTTAAGTCAAATGTGTTTTTTCCCCCAGTAAAGGATGCAGTATCAGGTGTGGATCTAAAAACTCTAAGTACTAGAAAATAGTCAAATACCACAAATGCTCTTAAGTCTTGTGTCCATTATCTGCCACTTAAAAATGAATCTGATTATAATATTAAGCCCAGTGTGAGTGGAGTGCTCTTTTGTGCTATTTCTATGGCCAAATGCATTAATAACCTTTATGACCTTTGAGTGTTGTGATAGATTTGTACATATGTAGCTTGTTAAGCAGCCTCATGCAAGTGTAAAGGGAACATTCATTTGGCAAAAAGCAGTTCTAGTACCAGAACGCACGCTACAAGCATAAGCCATCCCACACCCACTGAGCCACTTGATTGCCCACGTTCACATAAAAGTCCTAATGTCCACTGCCTTCTCTCCCACACATATAAATGTAGGAATCAAATGGAATATAACTAATACAATTGATTTTGATCAGGAAACACAAATAACAAGATAACCCTGTCTTGACAAGTGTTACACAGAGGCAAGTGCCAAGATCTGTGCATTCTATTTATTGTGCTTTAATGAAGCTTGATTGGCAGCGTGTCCTAGTGCCTATTATCATCAGAGGGGTGCTCGTTCCCATCTGCAATTATTGCAATAATTGCACTCAGAATCCTCTGGGCCCAAATAAGCAATCACTTCCACTGCTGGCGTGCCACCTGTAAGTGCTACTCTGAAGGACACACAATGACAGGGTGACAGGTCCTCACGTCAAGTGTCCATTTTGACAATGGTTTTGGCGTCTCCCCTTCGTCTTCACTTCGTCTGCCTGCCTTCTGTCTTGATGACGGTTTCTGCTCCTTTGTCCTGGCTGACTTTGTTTCTTTCCCTTCTCTCACATGCTCTTAATTAACCTTTCCCCCTCAACACCCCTCCTGCCTTTATGTCCTTTGCCTTGCTTCACTCTATCCGGCCCACTCCCTATATGCCCAAGTTCACACCCCTTCCCAGCACAAATTCCTTACCTTTGGTCACTCTCATCCCTCATGCTATGCATTGCATACAGGCAGGCTTATTATCAAGCTGGATGTCTCATTATAATTGTGTGTTTTGTCATGTGCTGCCTCTGTAGCTGGTGATAAAAGGAGATCGTGATTAAGCTGAGGGAAGGCTATTGATTCCTATTGACAGGCTCCCCAAAGCTCTTTAATGAAGGGGATGTAAATGAGAGTTTCTACGGTGTTCAACGACTGTGTGCCATAAAAGCTCAACATTCTCCTGCAGCCTAAGAGGGACATGCATCACTCACAATGATGCACGGGGGACACTTTCACTTATAGGGATGTTCAGGAGCACCGCTAGTAGAAGCGAGGATGGGAAGAAGAGGCACATAGAAAAGTCAGTCAAGTATGCAAAAGGGAACCATGACTGTCAGGTTATGGGATCCCCAGCACAATTAAGAAGGGTGTCAGGGTGGTCAAGCGAATTATTCAAATGTGGAAAAGCGTCACAACCAGCTCGCTGGATAAATGTGCCAGGTGTTATTTCTGATTGAGGGCTTGCTCAGATTTAACTCCAAATAAGCACTGACGATGATTTCAAAACCACTACATCTCTCTCTGTCTCCTCCAGCAGTCAGATGGCTCCAAGTAACCATGACCGGATACAAAGGCTGAGACACGAGTTCCAGCAGTCACAGCAGGAGGACGACCTCGAGGACCATCGGCACACCTACAGCTTCGACCAGTCCTGGGTGAGTGTTCAATAACAGCAATGCTCCATCAGAGCAGCACTGAGTTGCACAGACCAGAAACACATCAAAACTCCCTGTGCTCAGAGCTCCAAGAGCAATTAGTTATGATACACCACTGGCCACCAGCTGCTTACTGGATTTCTAGCACTGATGCTTATGTATTCTTATTGTTTCTTTGGTTATTCTGTATGGGTATTACATTAATATCACTATAATCTAGTTAATTTCCTTAAATATGAGACAGCAAAACCATCCATTTTACTGGAATGTGATGATACAAATTGAGAAAATGAATACAGCGTATTAATGTGATTTATTTATTGCATGATATTTAGTTCTATGTATTTCCAGACTAGTTATAGTGTCAAAAATTGTTGAACCCAAGGACTAGGAGTGAGACTGCTTCTGCCAAATAGCTTTGAGTAATTTGTAATTTCAGGGTCTAACTTTTGGAACATTTTGCTAATTATTCATCTCTGTTGTACCTTTTGTGTCTTTGAAATATGCCATACTGCATTTATGGCATTGAGGAGGAGAAGACATGGACAAGGGAAATTTTATGACTATTCAAGACTAAGCAGAGAGAAACTGATGGCAGTGAGACACACTGTTCATTAATATTTTTATTAGACTTGATTAAAGGGGAGTCTTAATTAAAAAATATAAAATTGAAGTTAGTCTCTTCTCTTCCATGATTGATCTGTTGCAACAGGATTTACTCCTTATAATTGGAAATTTTAATCAAGTTAATTCTTTTGTTAATTTATTCAGGCTTGATCTCATATCCCTTCATGGTGTGCAAGTTCAACTAGAGTTAAGTTCAGAAAGACATACATATATTTCATAAATTATCTTTACAATTTACTTAATTCTACTGTTTTTTTTAGTAATTTGTTGTAAGTTGTTTGCACTTTATTTAGGACCATGAAGCCTCTTGACTTTATGCTAGCTTTATTATGGGTCAAAATTTTGGATTTTCAAAATATTTAGCAATCACATTTCTGGAGCATTATTAGTGTCACTGTGTCACTTTGTTTGGCATGGCATCCTCTGCTGTTTTTCTTTATGTCTGAATGTGTTTGGACTTCTGCCATCTTTGAACATGGAAGAAGACAGGCCTATTTTCAGTGCTGGTCCCACTAATGGTTTAAAATCACTGAAGGCAGACATCATTCTCCACAGTTTTTATAATCTTTTTATATGTCTACTTGTTTTTGTTGTCAAAGTGTGATGTTAACTGTTTGTTAAGCACTAACCAGTCTCAGTCTTTCTCTGTGAGCCGCTGAGCTCCAAATGCTTGTGATTGTTGACATTGTTGAGCGTACCCCTGCTATTCCACTGGCAATAAAAAACAGGGCAAGCTCTGTATTTTATTAGGTTTCTTTCGTGTTATTTTAGTCCTGTGAGCAGGGATTCACAATAGCAGAGCTTGTTAGGAACGATACAGGCAAACCCATGTTATGTGTTCATACTGATTAAATGATCTTGAGGAGGATCCTGGCTTTTCTTCCAAAAGCAAAATGGATATTTAAGGATATGAAGTTTTTATCTAAAAGTGAAATTTCACCAACTTCAACTAGGTTTCTTTAATTCTAGTTTGTGGGTAGGAGTGTAAATAGTATCAAAGTATATTCAATATTAAAATATATGTATTTTGAGTTTAGGTGATGTCATCTGCAGAAGTCTTCTGAGTTATTTCTACTTCCCAAACCATAGCCAAAAGAAATTGAATTAGTTAGACTAAATGTGCTCAGACTAAAAAAGTAAATAGGTGAAGCTATTTTTGACATCATTGTTGTGTTTTACCTACAGCTGATATCGCTACAGAAATGGTCTTGTTCTTTTTTACAGTGGGTTTCACTCTGCATCACTGCTGAGTGTTGTCCACAGCGATGAAAGTGAAACCTTCATGACTTCTGTAAGTGGCTGGAACCAGGAAACAGCAAGCTGCTTAAGGAGGCAGTTAAATGCCTAACACACCAAAATGTCTAGAACTCTGAGTACTCAAGGTTACAGTATAATGGTTCCCACACAGATACACCAGGTATAAACCACAACAGGAGCACATTATAAATATGGCATAATTTATACTGTATACACTACCAGTCAAAAGTTTAGCCACACATAGAAATTACCATATTTTTTAAACATGTAGACAATGTTAATATTGTAAATGACTATTGTAGCTGAGAACAGGTGTTTAAATATTTCTATAAACAAACCATATGATCAGCAAACATTAGTACTGCCTTCCAAAAGCATTGTATGTTTGCTATTTAAAATGGGAAGAGATCGTTTGATGGTGACACAGCTGAAGACATGGATCTGTTCATGAAAACATGGTCATTCCATTGTGTGTGCAAACCTTTGACTGATGGTGTATTTCTTATAAAAACATTTAGCAAACTCGGCCATCTTGTATATGAATTTTCAAGTGTTAACTTTGAAACCTAACTTTACATTTTTTCACTGTGTCTATAATAAACAGTACAATAGTACAGGTAAAACTATTAACTCATTTAACCCCAACCCCAACAACCAGTTATAATTCCCTACTCTACATAACCTGGGCTCCATTAAGCACAGTTACAATTATAATGTTAACCCCAACAAAACACATGTATAAGCAACCTTTTTACTATTGCCATCTTAATGAGATCACTGGTCAATCTAACAGTATCACCCAGTACTACATTTCTTGTCTGATTCCAAACAACCGCTGTTACGTATCACAGCTTTGGTGGGGAAAAACAAGACAACCATTATTATAATGAGATACAGGTATAGAGCGAACTGCATGGGGTGTGAGCGACCTTATGTGTGGGTTTAACCCCAGCTTGTCTGCTGTGAATGTCAGTAATGGCAATGCTCCAGCTCCAGTCCTCAAAACTCAGAACCTCCTACTTGATCAAGTAACGACCCAGAGAAGTCCCACCAGCCAATGTACACAATTAGAGCTGGCATGTTTTCTCTCCCTCCCTCCCTGTTGCACTGTGAAAGGGAATTTCCAGATGTTGATCATAAAGCACTGTGTATTTTCCAAAGTTGCCTTTTTCTCTCATGGTCTCTGTCTGTGGCAATAAAATCAATTTGTGCAGTTGAGCTGGAGCACCAGTGAGTATGACCACACAGAGAGGTTTGAACACCATGCTGCTACCTTGGATCAAACACATCAACAGCAGCTTGTAAGGCCATTATTTATGTGGATTTCTTCAGTCTTTTGGTTTTATTTTCACTGAATCTCCTGCTACCAAAATATTTGTGTCTGCTCATGTACAGTGTATATGTATATATATTGCTGTCTCTCAATATGGTTCTTTCATGCTAGTAGGAGCTTTACTATATGATCATGTGAACAATAAGCTT
Source organism: Helostoma temminkii (assembly GCA_900302695.1). Taxonomy (NCBI): domain Eukaryota; kingdom Metazoa; phylum Chordata; class Actinopteri; order Anabantiformes; family Helostomatidae; genus Helostoma; species Helostoma temminkii. Next base: position 51,153 of record OMLM01020139.1, on the reverse strand, counting down.
TTAGCCTCAGTCACTTGACTTTTCAAGAGAGAGGACTTGTCAACATGTGAATAATTCATCCCACAAGCATTAGGTTCCAGCTTGTGTAAAATAGATTTTTCTTTCATAGTTAACATTATTTTGTTGTTCTGTTTAACCCTGCAGCCAAACCAGAGATAAAACACATATGGATTGAGATGCTGCAATAAATGTTTATTTATGTCAGCACAGCATTTGTGCTTCACTGCTAGTACTTATATTGCTCTCAATCTTCTTAGATACCAAACTGATAGAAAACAGATAAGAGAGAACAGAGCGAGAAGGGCAGAGCAAAGTGCTTACACTTACACAAGTATAAAGGCATTTTTTACCATTACATCATACATTTATCCACAGATAGCTTCACTGGAAAAATAAAATGAAAATGAGCCTCCAACACCAACATTTGGATTTTGTGCCGTCTGTAGAGTCTTACTTGTACTGATATGGGTATACCAAATGCCACCTCCCATTTAGGAACCAGAGATGTGGAAATGTTGGACCACACTGCTTACTCTTAGATGGATTCACTGCATAGAGCTACACACCCTGGTAACCACAAATGGACTCCGCTTGCTTGATAATAAGTTTGCACAATTGGATCGGCACAAGGACTTTAAGAGAGAATCATTATCCAGCTGGGCTTTTGTCAGGATGTGGTGTTTTATTGCCATTCTTTCACTTGCTTTTTCTTCTGCCCATTTCTGCCCATTAGCAACATAAATGTCTTCCATATGTCTGTTTGTGTACAGAAGGGCTGCTCTCTTAAAACCGTACCCTATGTGGTGGCTTACAAACAGCATTATAAAGACTGTGGGCGGTAAAGCCATGTGTTAGTGTTGACCCATTGCAGCAACCTACTTTGATATCTGAAAAGTCTGTGACCAGCTCTGAACCAAGAAATATTACACTTTGGTTGTCCAGCTTTTAAAGCTCAATTCTCTGACAGCTGCTTTCGTTGTCCTGGATTTTTGGTAACTGCATATAATTTTCATAATTATGTCCCCTCCTTGCTCACAGTCTGTGAACGCTCTGTTTAAACAGGTGGAGAGTTCTTGTCAGACATGACCAAGGAAACAATGAAGGGGGTGGGGTTGGCTGGCGGGGAGTGGGGTTGTGGGAGTGCACCATATTGACATCGTTTTTCAAGGATAAAAACGAACATGGATGTCTCTTTGATTCGATTTCAACAAATGTCTTGTTTTATAAAGCATTGTATTTCAGGCCTAACATGGAATAATCTGATTCTCCTTCCCTGGATAATGTCATTACACTGACTGATTGTCTCTCCTGGCTATTTCTCATGAATTTCTCTTGGCATGGTGTCATCCACCTCAACCATTCAGTTTTAACGTTAAGTGTCGAGCACCTCCAGATTCCTCACCACTTCCTTTCAAATCACATTAAAAACTTTAAGTATGCGTGACTAATTATTTTCTCTCAGCCGCATTTGGCCCTAGTAAAACAATTTCTTGCTTTCCCTTCTCTGAAAGGTATTTTCACAGTCTCTCTGAGCTAGGGAAACTTTTTGCAGCATAGCCTAAAACATATGAGTCCAATTCACTTTATACACATGGAATACTGTTATGTTTTATATAAGACTTGGCTGACTGGAGGAAGAACTTGCTATAGATGCTGCATGAAGTTTAATTGTGCTGGTGATGTTACATTCATGAATGATCCAGTTCATCTGAATGGCTCTTATTCAAGAGCTTTAAGTTCTCTGCCTGCTCCACGTCAGCTCTTCTCCTCTTAACAGTGAAAATAAGCCAATTAAAAGGGGAAGAATTTGAGTATGATTTGTTCATTGAATGCACTTTGAGCCCTCCTCCATGGCTTGTTAAGAGAGCGGTGGGAGCACCTCTACACAACATTACATAAAGAATTTAGTGTGAATGAAATTGATACACATGCTTCTTCCTCCTGTCTGCT
>OMLM01020139.1:27784-37915 GCA_900302695.1 Helostoma temminkii | reverse complement strand
GTCTGCCACTACTCATGACTCTGTCTAGTTCAGCCCCTCGCTGAAGCGCTCTACCTGTCCAGAGCCAAGCTGCATTCCCCTTTCTCTGTTCTCGTCCTGGACGAGAGGGTGAAGCATGTGTGGGTGTCACGGAACTGACAGGTCTATCTGGGCTCTGTCTACAATGTTGGCTCTTCCCATTTCCCCTCCTCACTGCTGCCTCTACAGCTGCTGTGTATCCTACCGTGACACACACAGACAGATATCAGTTTACAGAAGGGGGTGGCTGTAACCTGTGCATAGGGTCAAGACTCCACAGGGCTGCGTGCACAACGTATGTCCTGAAACGCAACACTTTAAAATCAAAGCAATATTTTATTATTTGTTTAGATAGAGGAATATGACAAGGTATTGTAGAGGAGAGGGGGGGTGTATTTACGTGAGAAGAGAGCTATGCTTTACTCTGCTGGTTCAAGGAAGGTCTGTCAAATTTATGGATTAAATGCCACTGTGGAGCGCACATACACACACTTATTGCCTGATTGTTTAATGGTGTGTACATGTATGTGTGCTCATGTGTGTTGCTGTTTGCATTCAGCTCAGCAATAGGTTATAGGTCCAAACACCGATTCTAAAAGGCAGACTGTCACATACTGTAGTCTGTTAGCCATGGAAAATCTAAAATCTGTCTCCTGCCACCCATCCATAACAGGCCAGCAGCTGCCAAAGTCAATGCAGTTCAGGCACACGCCGTCACCATAAACCCTATGTAACACATTTCTCATTTGATACGCCTCTCAGCCATGTGCTCTCCTGAGCTCACAAACAGCCGTTTCCACTCTTTCTCTAACACACACACAAACCCCTCGCTGGCTATAACAGGTGTGGTGACGGAAGTGGGGGTAGGAAGTAGTAAGATGATCCAGCCATGAAGACCCACTCCTCCTCCACTCTTGCCAAAACATCCCCAGTCCCACTGCTATCCTTCACCTCCTAAAGGGAAACTTTGAATTAGTCCAGAGGATCAATACACCCTAGCCTGAGGATATGAGGGTCTAAAGCTAACTAGAAGCACTTAAGGAGAGGGGAATCTATATTGATTTCAAAGAGTTAATGAGACCTTGTGTGCTGGCTACGCTTTTTTGAGATTGGAAATGAACGACTCTGTCAGTTAATTAATACAAATTGGTAACACTGTACAACCTGAATGCCGTAGGAGATTAACTATCACTCTTCTATAGCCTGTGGCCTTGTGTTTGACATTTAACAGTACACATGTGAAAAAGTCTGAATGAAGAAATGATAACAGCACTTTGGTCAGAGAGGAGCATGGTGTCACAATGAACTAAACTAAACTAGATGGCCAGAAAAAAAAAACTGGTAAATCATTTATCTGCATTGCAAGTAAAAATACTGAGTACGATAATGTTCAGGATGCCATGACATCTTGGCTCTAATATCAATTATTCATTATTGCCTTTTCTAACCTTTTAATTATACATCAGTGTTAGAATAACAAAGGCTAGGAACGCTCACTGTGTTCCTACTTACAACGGCCCTGACAATGAAACCGGATGGGTGGGTCTTTAGTCTTTAGGTAAGGGATGGAAGAAGATGGAAACAAAAAGGCCTTGGAGCTGCTTTTCCCTGCTGTCGAGCTGTCATTTATGATGTGTCCACCTCACCCACTGTGATCAGAGATCAAAGGGTTAACTGAAACTCTGGCCTATAGCCCTGTGCGTACATTATTCAGCAGCTTGTTATAAGAGCCAGCTCCCTGATCTCACACGCAGGGAGACAGAGCTGGAAACTACAGGGAAGGGAACACTGGGGAAGAATAGCCGGATTAAGAAAAAGGGATGACGGAGAGAACGGGTGGCTAGAGAGAAAAAAAGATAGTATAGAATTGAGGCGTGGACCTGAGGGATGCGGGAAAAAAGGCAAGGTGTTGAAAAAAAGGGGGAATTGAATGGGATGAAAAGAGGTATTGAGAAAAGGAAAGGATGAGAAAGTGGTGAAAGACGGTGAAAGAGCCCAGGTGGATAAAACAGACAGAAAAGACAGAGACATCCATCCAAATCTGCCTGTTGCCATGGGAGACTGATCAGAACCACTAAATATGGACGTTTAACCTTTGACCACATGCCTAATTTGTTAGCTCAGCTCTACATTTTGTCTGAGGGAAGCAGAGGTTTTAAAAACAAAAAAAGAAAAATGTTTTATTTCACTACACTATATGCCACAATCGATTTACTTACACCTCAAATGAAATGAAACATAATCGTGATGGAAGGTGTTCTGTGCCTTCCTGACAAAAATGTTCAAATCCATCTCTTTCATTCCTCATTCTCAGTGAGACACCCCTAAATATTGACTGGTGCTGTTTAAACACATAACACAGCAATTGCAAATGACATTAGACTCTTATGATATAGTACTCAGACTCATGCACGCACAAAACAACAAAGGAAAACAACATCCATCAAATACTGAACTGACAGCAACCATGTTTTGGGAGTGCCCCGTTTATAGTCCCAGATTCAAAGTGCTGCTCAGTGCGCAAGCTCCTTTGTTCATTAATTGATTGGCTTCCCCCGCTGGGCCTCAGTAACTAGGTTACACAGATCTATGAAAAGAAGAGTATTGGGCCCCCTGGTGAAAGTCGGAGGACAGATAGACGACTCCAGGGCAAGAATCTGAGCGTTAATATAACTAATGGAGTGAGGACGACAGTAACTTTATTGAAATCCTCCTCATCTAATTAGAGCAAGCAGCTGATGAGAGCAAAGACGGGCAGGAAGGAAGCTCCATTATGCAAGGGCGATGTCACTGCTGTATCAACTGAATGGGCGAGGCAGTGGAAAGGTGAAGTGACGGCTGAGCAAGAAAGAGAGGCGGACAGTGAGGTTCATTATCTGGCTGTCACAGACAGATCTCTCTCCCAGTCACAGGATTAAAAAATCCAATCATGTTGCTCACCGTCACCTCCTCCACCTGCAAGGGGTTTGGCTAATATAATGGACACATGTTGGGGATTATGGTCCAGCTTGTAGACACGTTCGTTTAAAAAAAGCCTCCACCACATGCCACTTGATAAGTCATCTCTGAGACAAGGGGAAAAGCTCAAAGACTGACTGAATAACGTGAGGCAATGAAGTAAAGTACACTTACTAGCAGATGTTTAACCTTTTGGTTCTCTCTAATAAGGTCAGAAATGTACGGTCACATGTGTAAAACCTCTGAATTTTTAAAAGAACATCACTACATTTTTCTTAAGCTTATAAACTGAGTTGTCATATACTTTGTCTATGTACAGTGATGAATTTGATTACTATGACTTGGCAGATTATGTTAATTGTAAGAGGACAATTTTGATAATTAGTTTTTGGTCAGAATACAGCCAAGTGTGGAGCTTGAAGCCGTGGGAAAAAAACTGGCACCTTGCTGTTAGCGGCAAAAGTGGGCTGACCTCAGACAAGCTACTACGTCCAACAAAACTACGATCATGAACCAATGCCTTTGTAAAACAGGAATCTCTAGATAGGATTGTTTAAGATAAAATTGGGTGTATTTACCAAGTATTGCAAATGAATGAGTAAAATTAATTACATTTGGCCATGCTAAAAAAACCACCATGAATCTAAACTCAGTTTTAAAGAGGCACAAAAAGCTCTGTGCAAGCAGTAAATGGCTCACGCAGCTCTATTAACTCCAAAAACTCAGACAGAGACATGTTGTGTCCTTCCCGTCTGTGTAGGGCACAACAGCTGAACCAACGGAGGATCTACATTTGCCCTGCATACCTCAGAGGATACAAGTTTCCACCATATAGTTTCAGTCAGGTGACAAGACTGAGTTCCCTCCATAAAAAGTAAGATGGACACAGGCAAGAAACGCTGGTGGAATATGTTGCATACAGTGACATATTAGCACTGTGTGTGCTAATTGCAGTCGATATGCTGAATAAATGGTGTGGATGTATTTGGTGAGAGGTCTGCAACAACGCCAACAACAATCAAAGACCTCAAGCATCCTTTGGAAAAAGCATATTAGAGTATGACTCTGCAGAAATATTTGCTGGCATAGTAGTTCTCAGCCCAAGTGGAGTGTGGCAGCTCGCAGCATAGTCTTAATTTATTATTTGATCCTCCCACTCCTAAGTGATGGAGCCATAATGCATTACAATCTCCAGTGAGGCTTGAGGTCCTGAGCACCAGTACAGCTGACCACTCCTAACAACAGACGATTGCCAGGTCACATGAGGACAGCACAGCAGAGGTGAAGTTAATACTTCAGTCACTGGTTGCTGGAGGGAGAGTGAAAGAAGCAGAGGAGATGAAACTAAACTTGTACTTAAACTTACTTACTTAAAATTACCTATGCTGCAAATTGCAAGGAGAAATCAGTCTAAGTCCTCCTGACAGACCCTCTAATGGTGTTGTCTTTAAAGCCTTTATCACTAATTCATTACTTCTGATTTTCTAAAAGTAAGGGTTAAAGCTTTGTCTGCAGTCTTTTTGAGAGCCAGCAGCTCCAGGCCTTAATCAGTCAAACCTACTAACAGCTTTCCTCGGGGGAGGATGAAGTCAAAAAACAGCATTATTGTACCAGTATGCCATGTTCTATGTGTGCAACTTCAAATTACTTTAATTTCAGTCTCTGCAAGATAGTGATTTGTGCAGTGGGTAAAATGTCAGGCATTAACAAACGCTGAGGTTTCCCCTGGTTGTTCCTTGACACAAAGTGAATGCTGTCATTAAGCAACATGACATTCAAAGAATATGCCAGAAATTCAAGAAAAGGTTTTCGAACTAAGCTTCGGAGTCTATTCAATCAATAAAAAAAAAAACTTTCAAAAGGGGAAAAAGCCATTTTCTTTCTTTACTTCGTAATTTTTTTGCACTATTTCTCGCTGCGTCTTTCTTCGCCCAAGCCCACGCCACCTCTCCCCACACATGGAAGTGTACACAAGTCTAATTAGCTGTGCCGTATGCCTTGATGACTCCACCATTTCCTCTCACTGGGAAGATTAACCACCACAACACTTATATCAGCCTCCACATCAACACAATTAGGTGAAGAGTGAAATGTAAGGCATGTCGTCACATTTCCCCCAGCTTCATTAGGGTGCACAAAAGACAACCTGATGACAGACGGGCCGCTGTGTCTGCAGTTTTGGGGAGACACTGAGCAGGTGTATTCAGCTACCCAGACTGTCGCTTTGGGAAGTGGTTAGAACTTGTCCTAGATAATACAATACAGTCAAGTTTATTGTTGGAAGTAGGGACTATAAAAAGCTGTTCGGAGACCACTTCCATGTTGTTTTCTCTTGACTCATCTTTGATTAGAAGATGTGAATGTCTACCAATTATTAAAAAAATCTTTGGGATAATTTGGGATGTCCTTGGTCTTAATGAGTCATCTATTTTTGTATTTAGTTTTATACAACTATCATATATAGTTTTCATTTAATTTTGTTCAAATATGCATTCACATTCAAATATATGAAGATTATATATGAAGATTAGGCGTTAATAGTGTAATCTAAAGGTGTTTTCAGACCTTTATGTTTGCATTGGTCTGAATCAGTGGATGTGTTTGTAAACTTAGAGCACTGTCCTCTTGGTTTGGTTTCTTTTTACACAGACAAAAATCCAAGTGTACCAAAATGCATCACTTCAAACTACATGAGAACATTATCTTATTGGTCAGATGCATCTGCCATGAGAACAAAAAAGTAAATAAAAGGAAGAAGGTCCAGTGTTCTGGACATGTAAACTGTATGTGTGAGAGTGACAATTTTACAATGAATGTTAACACAGGTTGGTAGTTCTACTGATTATTGTTTATTAAGTTATATTGCCTGCATAGTCATCAGACCTAATGTCTGTGAGGCACTTCATGTCCTCATGTCTCCATGTTTCAATGATTAATCAGGCAGCATGTTTCGGGTGTACGAACTAAAGAAATTATAATCTACATACTACCCAAAGCCCTCGGATTATGTGATTCATAGTTTTTGGTCGTCACCACAAGAGCTGCACCCGAGTTCACTGATGCGGATTGAGACCAGCTCCTTTTATGGGTTTCGTGCAGTTGTTTTGGTGCGCACTCGAGTGCGATTACACCAGACAAAACAAACCGCACCAAGAGGGAAAATGAACTAGAATTCGATTCAAACTAACTAAAGTCTGTAGGTGTGAAAGCGACCTAAGTGATTAGACTAGTCAGCCAGTATAAATCTAATATCATTGGACCATTACACCTGACAAACATTTTTAACCAAGTAACAGATGGAGTGATGAGTTTTAAGGTCCATATCACAAATCAAAGAATGCCAAGTCAATCTTTCCATGTCAAAATTCTTCCCCAGCTCCCTCAGGAGGCCGAAACTCCAGAATGTCAGAAAAGAGAAGCATCCATATAGTTGAACATGACATCTGCTGAAGAGTATCCATTGTTTCGAATTGTTTCCAGATGTTCTGTGCTTTAAACTGCTGCATTTTCTGGCTTTGATTTGTCATTCTTTCAGTCAATCGTGAGGCTTCCTATTAGTTCCCGTCAGCCAAGTCACCACCCAATGCATACTTAGTGAGCAAGTCAACTGCAGGGACCTTAGGGTAAGATTGTCTTCTCTTATGCTACAAAAGTCTTTTAGTTACCACTTGTAATTACTTTATGTGGACAAACGTACAGAAAAACCTTTGTGTTCATGCCAGGAATACTTTTGTCATTTCATGGATTTTTCCGTTTAATCTTCCAAATTGCGTGTGTTTAGGAAGCTTTGGCTGTATAATCACCATAATACATTACAAAATTTTTCAAGTTGTACTAATGACATCATTAATTTAAGGCATAACTTGTCATTTAAATGTAAACCAGAGTACCATTATAACTCAAAACACTGAACTAGAATCTGCTTTTAACTCATTCATTAACAATATACATAAAATAGACAAAACCGCAAGCACCAATGTATATTTGCTGATGTTACCATGACATCAATAATGAAGTAAATTTTACATACAATGCATTGTATATAACTAAACAAGCAAAACTGTCAACAATTGTTGTCCCAGATTGTTAAATTCTTTGTGATTCGTTTGTTTGTCTCTTACTTTTCTGATATTTTCTGAAGCAGTGATGACTTTACCTTGATGTCTAGGAATATATAAATATATAGACATGTGACTATTTTAATCACATTTTATTGAGTTATTAAATGCTTTTTTTTTGTTGATGACAAAATGACTCAATTATATGCATTGTGACAACTATAATGAATATTTACACAACACTAGCTTTGTTTGTTAAAGAACTTAATAGTTAATGTAAACACAAGCAGCAAGCTGCTCCAAAATCAGATTATTAATCCATAAGGTGAATCCACATTGTCATGTTTATCAGCAAAATGACAGATGCTGCAGTGACAGGTCCTGCCACTTCTTGTGATGTTAACAACAATTTTTGGCTCGGCCTTCGAAAATCATTGCAGGGTCCTTACGTAATGCTTTTATTTGGGCCTGACGACCACGTAAAGGTTTCCTGACAGGGAAAACTCTTTGAAAATACAAAGAATAGATGTAGAGAGGAAGATAGAACACATTGTTATGATCGGATATGCTGTCAACTGAGATTAGACCACACAGTGGATATTTACAGCTTTCTCAAAACATCTGTAGACTCATAGAGGACTGTCAGACAAGCAGGGTAAACAACATGCTTACTAGCATCTCACACCCCCATGATAACTAAGCCTGTCAATCACATCTAGAGTGCGACTGAGATGCGGATGAAAGAAGTCTGGTACAGCAGCCCAGCAAGTGGTTACACCACATGAACAGAAAATATGGCAATTTATTGCAAAAAAACTACAAAAACAACAACAACAAAAAACAAAGCAGAGAGTTTAAGACTCAAAGAGAGAGACCAAAACAACACATGCTCATCTAATTGAGATCTTTTGCTCAAAGAAATGCAGCAGATCATTTAGTGATAGCTTGAGCAGCAAGTTCAAAAAACAGCAACAGAAGGAAAAAAAAAAAAGATGAGAAATCTGCCACTGAACAGAAGCGCGCAGAGTGGAGCAGAGACAAAAACATGCAAAGGGGAAAACAAGAGAGCTAGAAAAGAGGAAATCTAACAAAAGACAACAGAACATAGACGGAACAGAGTGGAGCTGAGCACAACACACCAGAACAGGCTGTAATTGTGTTGTGCAGGACTGACCCCAGCACATCCCAGCAGGCACTGCATGATGAATGGGCCTGGTGATGACTACATCCCACACCCCTCCACCTCCTCCTCCTTCTCACATGCTCTTTTCTCTCCCTCTCTTCTCTGTCACCACTATTAGCCCTCCTTCTGTCTGTCCCTTTGCTCCCCTCCTTTCCCCAAAACCACTCTATTCAGCTGCTGCCATCCCACAAGATTAATTTGCATTCAGTGCACTTAGTTGTTGCATTGTGCTCTGACACAATGACATATTACAGTGCACAGCACACCTATTAAACATATAGTCTTGCTCGAGGAACAATGCGTTTTTGCGAGATGGTTATGATAGAGTACAAATGTGCAGAGCAAGAGGCACGAGGGTACAGCTTGATCAGTTATGAACACAGAGAGGCTCTGACACAAGAGTCGCAGTGGAATCATTACAGGAACAGTTAGATAACCTCGATTAATGATTCACTAGACCCAAACTAATAAACTGGGTCAGATTGTGTTAACAGTGGTTGCAGGAGCAGAGAGACCTTCAGGTTAGGCTGCATGAGAAGAAATAGCTACAGCGAGAGCGAGTCAAGGGAGAGAGCAAGAAAAAGAAAATTAAAGAGAAAAAAAGCGATAGAGGTGTTGGTGTTACTTTACTACAGACCCTGAGGAAAGAGACAGTAATGCATTGGAAATTGGCTTTTTCCTCCAGCTTTCTTTGCTCCTGCTCTCTTTTCACTGTTCCCTTGCACCCATGTCCAAAGGTAGCAAAAGAGGGAGACCAAATTTAATTTGATTCACAGTCTCTAGCTATCACCCTTTGTGCCTAGGGGCAAAAGAAATGGATTCTGGAATTTAAAAAGATGAGTGAAATAAAGAAATAAAACAGGGCACTCAGGAGAAGGCGTCGGAGACAATAGCACAGAGGGTGTAGTGAGAAATGAGAGCAGAGTTTAGGTGGTGGTGGGGGACGGTGTCTGGAAGAGTGTTATGAAGGCAAGGAATTAACTGTGTGGTTATCATAAAGCAGCTCAGGGGTCACAGCCATCTAGGGAGGCCACAGGGTTACTCAAACAACCAGATCAGGGTGCTGATAGCAACCACTGCTGACAGTATGGCGTCCAAACCTTAAGCTGGCTGAGGGGTTAACAACCCATTACTTCACCATGCTGTGCTCCCTAGGGAAAGACAACATTAGGTTGTGGTGCTGGTGGTGTGAGAGTCTTCTTCAGAGCCCGTTACTCAACAAAGAGAAGCTCAGTGGAGTGACATCACCACAGAGATGAAGCCTGTATGCGGTAGGCAAGTGGAAGACGAGGCCGTGGAGGATGGAGACTGGCGAAGCTGTGGACTACGTGGGAGTCACATTACTCCCATCCAGTTCTTCTCTACCTGTCACATGAGTACTTTGAGGACTCAACAGTAAAGCCAGAGCCTTGACAACTTCAAACGCCAGCTTCTCTGGGGTAGATCAGAGGCAACGCATGGATAAAGAGAAGAATAAAGGAAGAAAGAGGAATCTAAAAAGCACCGGGCTTGTTCAGTGTGTAGCCTCAACGTTGTGTTTTGGGATGTCTTGAATTTCATTATCAGATTCTTGACTCAAGTTCACCCACTGCTCAGTCACTTAGTAGAAGAAAAGAAAAGAAGTGTGTGTGTGTGTGTGTGTGTTTATCCTTCTGTGGACACATTTTGTTCAAATACTATTCTTGTGAGGACATTTTAGCAGGTCCTCACAAGTTCAAAGACCAATTTTGGGGTTAGGCTAGATTTTAAGTTTAGGGTTAGAATTAGGTTTTGGTTGTTGTGTGTGTATGTGTATGTGTGTTTGTTTGTGTAGGTGGATGTATTTAAGTGTCTATGAATGCTTCTAGCAATCCATTGGATTCTCCAGTATGTGTATCAATCAGTTTTGGCAGCCATATGAACCACTTGGCTGTT
>OMLM01020139.1:15058-27764 GCA_900302695.1 Helostoma temminkii | reverse complement strand
TAGCTGCCCCAACCTGTGGAATAGAAAGTGGGTGTGTGTGTATGTGTATGTGTGTTTGTTTGTGTAGGTGGATGTATTTAAGTGTCTATGAATGCTTCTAGCAATCCATTGGATTCTCCAGTATGTGTATCAATCAGTTTTGGCAGCCATATGAACCACTTGGCTGTTGCGTGGCAGAGGAACAGAGGAGTAGGAGGAAGGGGAGATGGGAAGCCTGACCTCACAGATGATTCAGTCAATTGGAATAATCACAACTATTCCTCTTGGAATAGTTGCAGTAAAACAAGAGGTTACCAAAAAGACTGGCTTTAACTTTGGCTGTGTCGCCTTCTTCTTTTCATTCATCTCCTTTATTTGTTTGAACTGGGGAGGGGTTCAAGCGTCTGCAATATGCAGTTTTTCTGTCCTTATATGCAAATTTTATGATATCACATAATGTACATGTATTATTAGTGTAATTAATGTTTGTGCATCACCTGTGTGACATATGGATTCTTCCCATAAAACTATTGTTTCTGGGGATTTTTTTTTTATTGTAGGAGAAATGAGAAATATATTGTTATTGTTTCATTGGATTTTTATGACCATCTCTCATTGTGCTGTATTATCCACAAAATGGTACTAGTACTAGTGGTAAAAATGACTAATATGTAAGTACAAGTGCACAGTGCAATTTTTACTTTTTATGACAGTGTATCATTCAGAACAATTTCTGCTGTTCTCTGTACATACAAAATAAACTTTTTTCAATTAAACTAAGGAGTTTTTCAGTCATTGTTACAAATATTTACTGTGGAACTTTAACATTCACCAAGAGATACTCTACTTGATACAGTAACACACAAGTGCAATAGGATGCCTATAATAAACAAGTATCCTATGTATTGCTGCCACCATACCCCATGTAAATGATTCAAGAATTGAATTTTTTTTTTCCATCATGGCTGTTCTCTTACAGAGGTATGTGTATGTTAACAAGCACAATTCAGAATGTCTCAGGTCATCTGGTTTCCAGGTCATGGCAAGAACAGTGAAAAGGCCATAAAAAGTGTATAACTGGAGGAATGTTGAAACAAGGCAAACTTCTCTCTCCTCTCGACGTCTAATAACATCCTGTAATGACTCTGACATGATACTCAACGTGAAGGAAGCCGTTCTGGCCCAGCACCACGGAACTCCTGCCAAATCTGCTTCATCTGGAGGAAGGGAGAGGTGTTTGAAAGAATTTATTCTGATCACAGCGGAGTTATACCAGACAGCACATGTTTCAGGGATAAACACATTCACTTGTGTGTATGTCATCTTAAGGGTAAGGGTAAAATTAAGCTTACTACCTTGATTTTACCACATCTATATCATCAAATCTGTCTCATAGATGATTAACCACAAACTTGAATTAAAATTAGAATAATCAAAATAGCTAGGAAATATTAGCATTACCCAATATATGGATTTAATAATATTACAAGCAGATTAATAACATCAGTTAAAAAAATCTAAAAAGGAAAGAAGGCTATTTAGTTAGCAGTAATCAGGAGTGTATGATTTAATCATGTGCAGATGATTCTCTTTTCTTCTTTGTGAAAGTGTCAATATCAGTTTTACATAGAAGGATGATATGGTCAAACTATAAAGTCAACATATAGAGCATTGTACAGAGAATATCTATTCATCACATGTTTAGAAATACAGTTATATACAGTATATATATAATGTTATAATATTATACACTATACTTGGATACTGATTAGAAAAATTTGCTTCTTTGGATAATAGATGCTTAATGCTCAGATTATCGTGATTTCTGGAATAATTTCTGCGCAGCACCAATGTTCTTGTGTAAAATATTGTTATTACTGTAAAACTGTCATGAGAGATATATATCTAGTCACCAAATCCATAGAGGTACTCTAAATGCAGCCTACTGGGTACTCTGCTATCAACTTGCTCCCTTAACACAGTAAAGCTGTCATTGGCTCTGTTCTGTCCTATCATTACTCATACCAAAGGATCTGTTTAATATCCCCTTTTGCATTCCCTCCATCATAATAATCCATAAAGAAAACCTTCAGCAATTTCCAGTGATCAACAGCAGACTCTGCTTGTGCCCTCTTGACCCCTGCAGGTCGGACCAGTATAGATCCATTGGTTGGCAAGTGCAAGTGTGTTGATATGAGAAACAGATGGGTTTCGTGTGAACCACCAGTAGATAAAAAACATTTTTACACTCCTTCCTGTCTCTGAGTGACCTGTTATTGGTTGAAGAACCTGCTTCTCCTTTTAATGCCTGGCCTGCTGTCCCACAGGGATTTCAAAAGAGGAAGTGGGTGCTGTTGTAGGAAAAGCTTTGGTCATAAATTCAGCAGATGCAGAAAAGCCAAATGTGGGGATACTGACATGAACATACACATACATACCTAGAGGGTTCTTCCTTATGGTCAACATCTGGTGAGTATAGTGTGGAAAGAACTGTGCGTGTGTGTGTGTGTGTGTGTGTGTGTGTGTGTGTATGTGTGTATGATTGGAAGACAAAGAAAGTGTCACAAATGAACTAGCTTACAGAAAAAAATCACCAGAAGAGGAACACAGAGAGTGTAGACCAGGATGATCTGATCTCCCTCTCTAATGTTGGGGACCCCTCATTGATGTCAACAAGAAGACTGAACCCTCCACAGTTTTATAGTGAAACAGTGATGATAGTGATATGAGTTTTATGCTGAATTTGTTTTTTCTATTTGCTGCTTACTCTGTTGTCAGAGGGGATAAGCAAAGTTAAAGATAAGCATTGGTTTTAGTGGAACCCAGTGTAAATCATTCTGTTGTGTCATTTGGCACATGTTAATCATCAGCTTTAAGGTCATATACCCCCAGCTTATCTATCGCGACATAACAAAACCCATTGTGAACCTTTGGGACAAAATAGTTTCTAACCAGGCTTCATTAGTCCCCTCACAGGCCTCCCCTTCCAGTGCACTTCCTGCACTATTATACTGAGGCGTTTTCCTATCTCGCCCACCCACGGGTGTCACCCAGTGTCTGCGACCAGCTACAGCCCTGAAGGTAACAGGAGGAGGGCACTTCCCCACAAATTAAGAGAAACAATCAGATAAGGCTACACACAGATGTGGTTCACAACAAGCCCCTTCATATCTTAAAGACCTCATAGTACCATATTATCCCAGCAGAACGCTCTCAGACTGCAGGTCTACTGGTGGTTCCCAGAGTTTCTAAATGTAGAATGGGAGGCAGAGCCTTTAGCTATCAAGCTCCTCATCTGTGGAACCAGCTCCCAGTTTAGGGTCAGGAAGAAGACAGCATCTCTACATTTAGGACTAGGCTTAAAACCTTCCGTTTGATAAAGCTTATTGTTATAGCTGGTTCAGGTGACTCCTTGACACACTGAGCTCCTTCTCCTTTCTCCATTTACTCATATGCCACCATTGCTTGTTATTAACTTTGTGTCTTCTCTCTCCTGTAGTTGTGCCTCTCTGTCTCTGTCTCTGTCTCTGTCTCTCTTTCGGCAGGTATTCTCTGTGTATTTCCTGTCTACAGTTGCTGACCCATCCAACCTGCCAAGTGTTTTGTTGTCCCTTGTTTTTCTTATTGTTTTGAGACCTCTTGTTGTTTTTTTCCTCTCCACTGTTGCCCAGTGCTTGCTCAAGGGGGATTTGTTGGGTTTTCTGTATTATTTTGTTGTATTGTAAACTAAAATTCAATTCAATTCAACTTTATTTATATAGCGCCAAATCACTACAAAAGTCATCTCAAGGCACTTTACAATGTAAGGTTTAAGACCTTACAATACAACTAAATAATAAGGAAAACCCTACAAATCCCCCTTTGAGCAGCACTAGGCAACAGTGGAGAGGAAAAACTCCCTTTTTAAGAAAGGAAGAAATCTCCAGCAGAACCAGGCTCAAGGTGGGCGGCCATCTGCCTCAGCCAGTTGGGGTGAGTGGAAAGAAAGAGAAAAAGAGAAAAGAACAGCAAAAATCTTAAACCTTACATTGTAAAGTGCCTAGAGATAACATTTGTTATAAATTTGCACTATATAAAGAAACTTAAAAAGTACCCACGTTTTGAGGTTCTCGGACTTTACTAGAGAATTTCCTTTTTTTTCATTTCATTTTTATATTACAATTCAGAGGGATATATTTTATTTTTTTACTCAACTACATTTACCTGAAAACCCTAATTACTAGTTTGTTTGTGCAGATATTGATTATTTAAAAATATACTAAACTAAAATATTATGATATATTATTATGCATTAACCAGCTGCAGTCTTTGTTGCACACCAAGGGCTCTATTGTCCTGCAGGCTCAATGCCAGCATTGCATTCAAACCCATCTCTAATTCTCAGAAGTTACCTGGATTTTTTTTAGGTTGCACCTTCTTTTGCAATTTTCCTGGCACCAAGTGAACTTGATTGTGCCGTTGTGGGAGAAGAGGTGCGGTTTGGGCTGTGTTTATGCAGATCAGGTGGACTAGTGCAGTTTTGCTCCACATTTTGGACACAGAGCCAGGGGAACAAAACATGAAAGTCAGCAGCCAAAAGAAGAAATATAAGTATTCTGGTTTGGCCCTTTCAGCCATATTTAAAAATGCTTGCAGTTGCCATTTAAGAAAATATTTTTAAGAACAAGTCCAGAGTAAAATTTCAACATTGATCCAGTTACAGACCTGTCCCAGTGCAAATCGGTAAACCTCATTGTGAACTGACTCGACCTCTTACAGTCCTGTCCCATAACTAAACACAGAAGGCAAATAAATAAATCAGAATCTCAAATACAATCTCAATTTCAGTGAATAAAGTTCACTTGTTTTTCTTTCTTCCTCAGAATAAACTCGTGTTCCTTCCATTTGTTATAGGGGCTGATACACTCAACTGTTTATTGTTCTTTGGTACTTTAGAGACGTAAATGTCTGTTTTCACATATGCAAATGAGAAGATGACTTGAAATTAATTTCACTTTATGTTTGCACAGCAAAACCAACCCAGAAATATTTAGTCACCTGCTGCACCAGCATAGATCGACTGCCTATGTTGATAATATATATTAATGGTGATATTTAGTTTTTGTTGTAATGTTGTGTATTAATTGAGGAACTGTCATTTGTTGAGTTCTTGAGTCCTCCCCACACCTCTGTCTCTCCCTCACTTGCTGCTTTTAGAGGGGTGACATGACATGACTGGTTATTCCACTAGCTTATAAAGTACTCCTTCCAGTAATGATGTTTTCCACCTGTGCTACACATTACACCTAGTTGCATGTTGTATTGTCAGCAATGGTGTTGAGACACCTTTGCTGAGACAAATGACATCTGCATTTTGACTGTGGCTGGTCTCAGGAAAATAGGCCTAATATCTAATGGTTACACAGATCTATATAGACACTCAAAAAAGTCTGGACTACATTACAACATTTATGTTATCAACAACATAAAGTTCTGCATTGTTTTCTTGCAGTTTTATACTGTAAGTAAATATCATGTTGATGTACAGTAAAGAATTTGAAGTGGTACTTCTACTTGCTCTGGTGTTTACTTTCATACACACTTTGTTTACTGCTACACCCTCTGCCTACACACGTGCCATGAGTCACCCCCTTGTGAAAGAGTCTTGATGTTTTACTTTGCGTCTATTTACACTCCACTGGGAACTGAGGTCACAGAAAAAAATGCCACAAAGTACATGAAACAGTCTTTGGTTTCTGCTTAAGCCTATGATGCAATATTGTTATGCAATAACATGGTCCCATTAAATTCCTCTGAAGCTTCAGAACTGTTTGTATGATGTCTGCTTCACTCTGGTGTAATTTAGGCCTTTAAAAAACTGGTGGTGCTTTTCACTGCTGCTGTGCACTGAAGAGATGTGTGGAAAGGCTGCCATAAAATTATTGTGGAAGCAGAAGCTTGTGGGCAGACATGGGCATTCCCTGAGGACTGCAATGAAGATAATGGGACCTGTCATATTCTATACTCTACACTAACACACACTCTCTGTGAGCACCCTTTACTTTTCAAGTATTCTGCCAAAGACTCTGATTGAAAACAGGTGATCTGAGAGCTGTTTGATTGGTGACACGTGTTGAAAGAAAACCTTAGAAATGACAGAAGTTCCTCTTCTAGCAGAAGGATCCTTTGATTCTTCAAAAGGTGTCTGCATCTGCCCTGCATGTGTCATCTCCTCATTTACACAGTGCTATTTACCTCTATGACTTTATGCAAGTCATGAGAGAGTCAGCACGAGTTCACTGCTAAGACAGTTAAGTAGTTCATAGCTGCAATCATACTCTTAATTTGCGGGCAAACGCAAGTAAATAAAATCTACACAGAAAATGTCACCTTGTTTTCGTGTGTGGACAAGGAATTACACATACTTGACCAGCTTTGAAATGGTAATACACTGTTTGAAGTACTCTGGTAAACAAAGTAGCAGAACAAATGCAAATATGTGCAACTGTTTTGATCTCACAATAATCTCTTCCCCCAAATTCAGGTCATTTCTGTGTTTTCAGCATCGAATAAATAAATTATTCTACTGAATATCTACTGGTACGATAACATCCATAATTTGTATATCCATTGCTGGCTTCTGCTTTTTCTACCTTTAACTATAGACATCATTCTGATTCTGGGAAATGGGTTTTGCCTTCTGACACTGAACAAAAGCATGTTTTGCTGCACAACAATATCCCTGCAGTTTGCAGCTGCCATTCTGCTTCCTACACACTAAATCTATATTGTTCGGTCATTTGCCTGCTTTGACACACAAACCTTTGATCCACACACAATTGCTCTGCGTCACTGTCCCTGGACATAAAAGACATGGTGTTACAGTGTTGCTCAGTATTTATGCTGAACATCCCAGGCCACACATTCTGTTGAAGGAACAGAATAGCTCCAGCAAAGCGTCTCCGCTGAAAATCTACATGGGAATAAATCCTATAATCTCTTTGCAGTTTGCACACTAGACTGGCTGAGAGCAATTATTCTGACAAAGAAAGCTTTTTTTACCTTCTCCTCTTCCTCCTCCTAGCCTGCCTCATGTCAAATTAATCCTCTGAACTTTCCTAAAGATCTTCCCCTATTCCCCTTTTCTTCGTCAGTGCAGTTCTCTTTCTTTCCTCTATTTCTTCTCAGATATGGCACTCAGGAGAGGAGATTGCTTTGAGAACGAAACAGCTGTCAAGAATTCCTAATGTCTCTTTGTGCTTTCTCCCTCTTTGTTCTACCTGAACCCCCCTCCCCACCATCACCCATCACCACTTACTGAGAGAAAGAGGCAGCTATGCAAAGGCCTTATCTCCTCTCTGTGGGATCCTCACAGGTGCTGAATGATGGGAGCATGGGAGGGGTGGTAGAGGGGGGGTCCTTAAGAGGAAGAGGGAGGCAAGGAGAGGAGGAGTAAGAGTGGATTAAACAGAGGAAGGATGCTGTCTCCCTTTTTTGAGGAGGTGTATGTGGGGCCAAAGCTGGTGATTATCTAACGATGGAGGAAGGGGGAGTCTGCCACCTGTGGGGGTGTGCTCATGGAGGGGGGTGGAGCTTGTGAGGAAAGGAGGTGACCATCTGTTGCAGTCACAGGCAATGAAGACTATAGGCACTGTGAGCCTTCAACCCAGTCCAAAAATGTTAATGGTGTGCTGCTGATGCATATCAAACACACATCTGCACACAGTGCTGCACCCTCTGACCATACATACATGATTCACACCTGAGTAGCATTTTGCATCATTACCCTGGGTTGTTTTACTTTCTCCTCCACATGATGCCAAAGTTTCATTATTGTTTCATTATTGTATTATTGATTCTTACTTTAATTGACCTGGTAGCATAAATGCCCCCAAACCAAACAATCCATACACTAAGTGACTCTAATTTGATTTTTGTTTTGTTTTTGTTTTAAACATTAATCAGAATTTGATTGTAGATGCACTGGAGCATGGATGATGAATTGTTTGTTTCACAATAGCTGCCATACGGCAAGGTTACAAGACTTAACTTCTGAGAACAAGTGGGTCCAACAAACTGTACAGAGCCAATCGTTATCTAAGAGAAGAGTTAGTGAAGAGGTTGTTGGCTCGCCATGTTTGCATATTGTGGATCTTAATACATCCTAAAGCATTAATAATATTCCCCACATGCAAAAAGATTAAGAACTGATTATGCTGAAAATAAGAAGGAATCCAAACTGAAACAGCTGATGTACCTGCATTGCTGGGCCCATTTCTTTTCTTTGAATGTATCCTTCAGAAAACAAACAAACTTGGTTATGTGAATGTGTCTGAAACCAAAACCTCCAATAACAGTAGACATTTTTAGATATAAGCTGTAATAGCAAGTAAATGTAATAAATCCAATCCTGTTCTGAAGAGGTCACGTAGTGGGAAATGTACTAAGGAGACAGCTCACTGACTCCTACACTTAATGTTCTATATAGTAAAAGTATATATGTTTCTGTGCCTGTCTATGTGCAATTAGGCTAACTCTAAACAAAATAAAATCCAGGTATATTTCACAAGTATACTTATGTACTTGTAGTATAGATCTACTTTGATTGTACTACTTGGGACTAATCGATCCATTTTTAGTTTATAAAGTATACTGGAAGTATAATAAACTTTTATATGTATTATTATGTATGTATTAATAGTACCATTTCTAAAGTATCTAAATATTCTACATTAAAAAAGTGAACTTAATGCCTACTAGTAGTTTACTTTTCCTGTGACTTAATTTGGCATTGTTTTTCAATATTTAACCAAGTGCATAATGTCACCCTTAACCCAGAACAATGAATACTTAAACATAACTATACAAATGTTAATTATGTTTTGGTTGCTAGCAGTGGATACAAATTGAATTCACTGTCAGTCCACATTTTGCAGAAGCTTGTGTTTTCTCATTCCTCAGCCATTTAAAACAGAGAACGTGAAGCAGTATCAACTTTCCTTTCAAGCTCCTTTTTAAATTGTTTAGACTCATGACTACTTCACTTTTTTTAAATGCCAAAAGATGCAACATTGTGAATGCAATAACAGTTTGTTTGTATGACTACTGTGAGGAATACTGTGTATCATTCTTGAAAGAAGGGGAAAAGCCAGTCTTTGCCTGTTCAGTCAGAACACAGACCTCAGACATGATCATTGGATACAATGTAAAAGCAGTAAAATAATAACAGGAGGGATTTTCCTTTAAATTTATTTTATATATTCAGCATATATTCAGTTATTTATGCTTTCCCACTTGCTTGTTGCTTTTATACTACAGCACGTGTGGGCTCCACCCCAGTGACATCCTGTATCTGCTTCCTTCCATTGAGACAATGAGTATCTTTAATGGTGATGCCGTTTTGTTTTTCCTGTCTCTGGGGAAACATAATGTGAAGCTCTAAGGCGAACGGGCCAGAAGAGGCTCTGTAAACATGAGGGAATGAAGATTAATCACACACTAGAGATGGTGTTCCCACTTTAATAATCAGTATTGATTACTGTCACCTTACATCTGCACCAACAGCTGCTGCGAGGGGGGCTCGTCGCCCTAGGCTGGTCCAACTTACATTTCCAGAGTTAAATCACTGTGCATTCAGTGGAGAATAGTGGTATTAGTGTGAAATGGACACCCATAAATATTCTGTATTTTCTATCAAACAATGACAGGTCAATTCCTGTTGGTCTCTCTTGTCCAAACTTATTGAAATCATCATTTTGGCCCCACAGCATAGCACTGACTTAACCAAATGTTAGCATGCAAAACATTTTAAACAGTAACTGTAAGTATTTTATTTATAATTACAATAGTGTATATTTAATGTATCTTTGCATCATATGCCAAGTACACTATCAGTCAAAGATTTAGATGCACACAGCAATGACCATGTTTCTCATGAAAAGATTTTTTCATATGATGTGTTTCAGCTGTGTTAACATCGGTATAAATAAAGGTTTTCTAATGTTCAAAATAAACTTGCATTAGCAAACATAACGTGCTGTTGAAAGACAGTACTAATATTTGCTGATTATATGCCTAATATTCCTTTAAAAAACAGCTGTTTCCAGCTACAATATTCATTTACAATATTTCTGATCAATTACATTATAAATTCGTTATAAATCGGTATTTCTTGGAGCTATTCTGTTCCCTTTCACTTTTAATCATCAAACATGTTCATTGCTATGTGAGTCATCGGCACATAGTGCATGACTGAAATGAATGAAATCCTGACTTTGATTAATTTTCCCAAAAGAATTAGACCTTCTTTGATGGTCAGTTATTAGAAGCCTCAGAGCAGGTGTGCATCATGCACGGATGGTGATTAAGGTGCGTTGAACACTGATAGTCAACTCCAGCTGTTGCTGTGTCTTTTATTGTCTTTTGAAGATGTTTTGTTTGATTCTTTTTTCTAGTATACTGAATTCAGAGCAGTGTTCATTCAAATTCATAGTCAAAACGTATGTGTTTGTATTTGGAATATACTTTGTGTAATTAATTATAGATTTTGGCAGCAGTTTTCCTGCTTCCTGCAGATGTTTGGGTGATTTGGGGAGATGACAAAAGCCAATCCAATCCTACCCCCTGGTTGGTGGTATGAGTCCCTTCATCTGCAAAAGTTTTTGCTTTCTGAATAAATAATGCTCTCTTTTCACTCATGGGACAAGATGAGAAAACATATCAGAAATGCATGAACTCCTGTAGGCCCTGAAGAATTTATCACAGCACACCCAAACAACATGTGTATGGTTAGTGCAACAGTGATACATGAGTGGAGAAATAAATAACTTCAATAATACCTGACCTCTGACTTGAGGCTGTGGTGTGCTGTTGTGATGGGGGTTAACATGGACACAGGACTCGTGGGTAATGAGAAAAGAGCAGCAGTGCAGTTTCTCTGGATGAAAACATGGAGTGTTGTGACCCCAGAACAGCCTTTCTCCATCTCCAGAGCCTGGGGCAGGAAGGCTGCTAGATTGAGAGCCAGTAGGGACCATTTGATTGTCGTTCACACTGTGTCAATCTGAACACATACAAGAAAACTGATGTGAAATATAACTGGTTGTAACTGGAGATAAAGGCTAATATGGGAGCTGTAAATGGAAATGTGTTACATTGTAGATAACATAAATTAGGCTGTAGCTAAAAGACTATTGATTCCAAATGTATCAGATGAAAATTTACAAGTAAACTTTGCAGTGCAGTGATTGCATTAGAGATCATTGCACTTGGCAACAGGGAATGCTGTGCTTTGTCTACAACTTATTGCGCTGGAATAATTACACAATCATGTTGTCATCTGTAAGTACAAGTTCACACGCTTGGCTAAAGTCCATAAAAACTATTCAAAGTGCTACACCTCTCAGATAATTATGTGGCAAAACAACAGATCAATACAACCATTTATTTGGAATAGCTTTTAAAGTAGAGTTCATTCATGCATTTTTGCAAACATCAGGGGATGCGGACCATGGTGTAAGATGTAATGATTGTTGCTACGTGTGTACAGTAATGATGATGAACTCTCAGTCCATTCCACTAGCAATGTGCACCATTATTCCAGCACTTAGGAGACAAAACAAAATGCATTCACATGTCATTTAGAAAAGACAGACAACTCTTCTTCCTGCTGTTCACACATGATGAAACTATTAAAAGTGCTTTCAGTTATCTGAACTACTTTCAAAAGCACATGGATGCTATATGTTTGGTGAAATAAATATAATAAAAATTATTGGCATTTTGCACTTTTATAAGAATCCAACATAATGCTGTGGACTGACAACTGAATGGGTTGACAGCTCTGAGCTTATTCTATGTTTACTGCATGGTAGGAAATCACAGAGAGTGAAAGCTCAGTAACATCTGGAATTTTCCTTCTACAGGTTGCTTTTGCCTCATCGTTCACCTCACAATATATATATATATATATAGTTTTTTTTTTCTTTTAGATCCTGCTGCTTGATAAATTGGGAGTAAACAAGCTTAGTTGCTGTCACCATGACTGCTCCCTTCCTATATTTAATGGTCGAGGGTACAAATAATGACAGGTTACAACAGCAGAAATATGACTAAGCCTGCTATTATTCATATCGGAAATGTATCTCTGATTTCAGGTCAGCACTCCTGACAGTGCTGGTTTGTCTGATTGGGTTTCAAGGTGTGAAATTCTAGATGATTGCTGTCAAAACTGGGCTGGGGGTGTAATTGTGTGTCATTTCACTCTGCTTATCTGTGTTAATAATCATTCTCGTGTGGATGTATGAAAATGTGCTTCTCAAGTGTCAGAAACATCTATCAGCATGTCTAATGGAGCTTCCATGCAATGAAAAATGTATTGGCTGATTCAGATGTGAGGATGCTCTCATACTTTAGATTATTCATTTTTTACATTTTGAATGACCTACAATAACTGTGACATTTTTTAACACAGCCCCCATTTAACACAGTACAATGTCCTCCATTAACATTGACATCCTTTGTAAATATGAGCAAAGAAGGCTGTGAAAAAATATGTATTATATATATATAAATATATATATTTTTTTATCTTTTGATTTTTGCTAAAAATATTTTCAATATTTCATACAACATACATTTGATGGAAGAAATTGGCATTTATATATATATATATACACACGCACAACATATATATCCATCCATCCATACTGCTGTGCTGGAGCCTATCCCAACTACAACATATATATAA
>OMLM01020139.1:0-14973 GCA_900302695.1 Helostoma temminkii | reverse complement strand
AGACCAACTAACTTTAGCAGTTCTCCAGCTGTGATTCCTAGAGATTTTAGCCACTTGAACCATATTCCTGACAGTGTGTTGGGACAAGATAGACATACATCCTCTTCTAGGCAGATTCATAACTTCCAGTTGACTGAAATCGTTACCTTGATGGAGGAAATTGGCATTTAGTGTTTTTGCTATTTTCTAATAGCCACTTTCCATTTTGTGCAGCTCAACAACCTTTTGACGAACATCACAACTATGTTCTTTGGTGTGACCCACTGTGATGAATGACTAAGGGAGTTTTCCTGTTCCTAGTCACCCAGCTATACTAAAAAAATAAAAGAATCTATGGGAATATACTTAAAATAATTTGCTCAGGTAAATTTATATTTATGCCAATAATTGTGACACACATATATTTAAAGATATTTTATAAAATGAAAATGTGTTGTATAAACACAGAGTTGATTAAAACAGTTTTATTTGCAGTTGTTTGTTTTCAATGAGAGGAGAGATTTTTGTAAATAAAAGTAAAGGATCAAAAGGTTAAACAACAAAGACATTTTTTCACAACCTTCGTGCTCATATTTACCAAGGGTGCCAAAATTAGTGGAGGGCATGGTATAATATCTCTGGAGCTAAAACAAGTCCGGTCTTCCGCACTGTCCTGTCACAGTCATGCAGAGGTTTACATCCTTTAATTGAAATTTGTTATTATGGTCAGTGTAATGTAAAACCCTGAATGGACCTTGTAATGTTTAATATGTAAAGTGACAGGTAGGACAGTTAGCTAACATCAACTGTTATATCCACTAGTTTACAGTACATGTTTGTTCAGAACAATTAACTAGTACCAACAAAGTGACAAAAATTAGGAAACAGCTAAATGGGCAAAGCACAAAGCACATGATGAACCAAAACCAGAGTGTGACTCTGGAGTTCTGTGTGTTGTTCTTAGCCAATAAAACGTTAGGCAAAGTCAGTGTTGAGTTTTCCTGTATAAATCTGTACAGTCAGTTGTTGTGATTAAGTACTTTTAAGGAACATCTGCACAGAGCTCCTGGGTCAGTGCAGTGACAATTCCAATAACGTTTATTCAATCAAAATGGCTGTATTTTCAGTGTTGACAAAAAACAGAAACAGAAAACTTTTATGATTCTACAATGAAAGCAGAATGGGAAGGGTAGAAGATTAAAATGGACCCACAGATGGCTGGAAGACGCAGAAAAGGTGATGAAAATTAGAAAAAAAAGATGTAGAAATGGATTATGTGTGCAATGAATTATTAGCTTTAACCTGCCAACTGGAATGGTTTTCTTTTTTTCGAGATGTATAAATAATGTATTTAATACATGTATCAATATTCACTGATCACCATCAAATTTCAAAAATTTAAAACAAGTTTTAAACATTTTAATATTCAGCAGTGATTAGTGCTGAATATTAGTAGTGATCTCCCATCTTAATATTATAGATTTTCTACTTTTATGCTAAAAGGCATAGAGTTCAGTTTAATAACTGATTGACAAAGCTTTGTTGCTATGACCATGATAAAGCAGTTCTATCAGTGCCATAACATAGTTGGTGATGGTCATAAATTTGAGTAATCTGGCTAAATTGTTGTGCTCTGCTTAACTGGAAGGAAGTGTTATTGACCTAACCCTATCAAATAAAGTTCTGAGATCTTTTAGAATAATGATCAACCAACTTCACCAAGATAAGCATGTCATCATACATCCACCTTAAGAGCAACCATCAGATCAGATATTTTAATAAATTAAATACATGTTTAATAAATCAAATACATGATTATTAGAATAATTATCAAGCTAATAGCACCATAATGAAAAGTGCTAGTGTCCTCTATAGACATGTTAAGAACAAGTTAATGGTCAATTCCTTTTAAAAGAAACTGAGGATTAGCATTTGTCTCAACCTTTACACAAAGTAATCCAGTAACAGGTGAGGGTGATCAGATTGTATCACTCATGGTGAATAATCCACTTCAAATGTTCCTTATAATAATGTTAGGCCATTAGCAATGGATTATCTTTTGAGACTAACCTTGCCAACCTTGTTAATCTATTACAATTCACCCTAATGTAATTTCATATTAAACTGGGTGACAATTCATTAACCGGGTGCAGTGGCTCCTGAGTGCTTGACACTCCGCAATTACAGCCTATTGTAGAGGTCGCTGACCCAGGAATGGTGCAGCAGTGACAACGACCAGTAACACTAATGGAAGTAGAGGAGTGAGAGGACAAGATGGCTGTCATACTCTTAGCGAAGAGCCTGCCTGCCCTGATAGGTGAGGAAAGGCCTCTTATAATTATTTAGCAGAGACATGGACTGGAACATTACGAATGACGGAGGGAGGTGACAAAGCACAGAGGAGGGAGGAGTGGAATTAGAACAGGTAGTAGTAGTAGTAATAGGTAGTAGTAGGAAGTAGTAGGTGGTATCTTGTGCTATGGGGGTGTTTTTATGTTTCATGTGTTTATGTGTCTTTGCTTGGGTAAACAGTATATGAAAACTTAGTTAATTTAAGTTAACTTCAACATAACAGTTGGATTAATAGCATACTGGATTCATATAGTCAATAAAAGACTTTTATCCCATTTGACTAAGACATTACACCACTCTATGTGTGCTGATTTAAGTATAGCAATTATCTATGAAGCCTCCATGTCATGTTTTTGTGTGGATTGTAGCCTTTAATGTCAGCAATTGAAAATGTGTCTGCCATTTTTTTCCCTCTGTTTTCTCAGCTGCATGACCACACAGTCTGCAATTCACAGCAAATTAAGTGAGATCACTGTTTGGAGAACAGAGTCCAAGTCCACAGTGATAGATTGCTTACCATGAGTTAAACGGGGGACTTACTGAAATTAATAAAAACAGGAATGCTTATTAAGAACACCAGAGATCTTATAACGTTAGACTCTTGATTAGATATGTTTGATGTGTTTTGTTATCAGGATCATACCTGATTTATGAATGGTGTTACAGAGCCCCATGTGTTTGTATTTTGAATGGTGTCTCATAAGTGACAAATGCTTGGCATTATTCCACAAAGATAACTAGGGAGTATGGCATACACAACTGTCAGACTTAAAAGTAAAGGGAAATAGAAGGAAATAGCTTTATTGTGTCATTCTTGGGCAAATTCTTTGCGGACAGGCTGCCACTTTATGGCACCAAGGGTACGGGGTATAGTGTCTTATCCAGGGACACTTTGTCATATAACCAAGAATCGGGAGTAGAACCACGTAGATGGCTGCCCTAGCAACTGATCCACCGTCACCCAATTATTATGCTTATTGACACTTTATTTGCTTTCCAACACACAATTATATCTGGGAGTTGAGTCATGGCAACTCAACTAGATGTCTTTCTTTATTCTAGTCCAGTTGCTATGTCGTAATGACTGAGCTTCTAAACATTTTAGAATTTTCACTGCATGAATTTAATCTAAAACACAGTGAGTTATTCTCCCCAGGAGTGCCATCACACCAACACCAAGGTGTGTAATAGTCCAGAAGGTCATAAGTAACACAGGGTTCAGTCGCCTGTTGATGTTGTGCACCCTGCAACTGTTCATCACTTTTTTAATGCAGTTATATTTAATTATAAATTATAGGTGTACTCATTTCTCTTTTTTTGCAGGTGTATTTTCCATGTACACTGCTAGGCAATGGACACATAGAAATGATAATTTAATATCATCAAATTTATCAGAAATATAGTGTAGACATTTTTAAATCAGCAAGCAAACTGTCTCCTAATAATAGAACTGATCATTAGAAAGCCCTTTTGCAAATATGGTAACACAGCTCAAGACATGGATCTTTTTATGAAAAACATGGTCATTTCTATATATGTCCAGACATTTGACTGGTAGTGTAGTTTGTTTTTAATTATAGGATTGAATACTGCACTCAAATGTAAAAGTCAACTCAAAAACATGTTTTTTTAACACATTTTTCCTGAAAAGTAGCTAATAAATATAGCTGTTCAGTGATCGGTGTTATGCAACATCACATTCATTTAAATGTAATAATATAGTCTTTAGTAAAAAACAGCTTTATTCAACATCTGAGTAAGTGAGTGTGTCGGTCTTCAATCTATTACTCCTTTAATTTGTTTTCTGTACTATACGCAGCACTATAAAAGACCATTTCATATAAAATTAGTTGTGGCTTTGCAATACTAGGTTTCACATGCATCTGAAACCCTGTAGCAAAGAGAGTTACAACTCACCAGTTAAGTCATTATCAAGAGGATAACAAGTGAATGAAAAAGTTGACTTCAGCAGTGGCAGCAGTTATTGACACAAGTTTAGTTTCTACCACAAGCTTTTTCAGCACCTTAGAGCTATAATAAATTACATAATTATACACAGACATTCATTCATTCATTCATCTTCTATACCGCTTAGTCCCCGCAGGGGTCACAGAAGTGCTGGAGCCTATCCCAGCCAGCTTACGGGCGAGAGGCGGGGTACACCCTGGACAGGTCTCCAGTTATACACAGACATACAAAGATTATTTATTTCATTTATTTTACTTTATTACATTAAAAGAAATGAAAAACACACTTCAACTATTAAGGCACACATTTACCACTGTGTGTACAATTTTTTCTCATTTATTAAAATCTTATTTTTACTGCTCTCAGTGTATCATTAAGTCTGACTTTAATACTCAGGCACTGGGTGTGTTGTCAGCTACTGATTTTTAATGATTTTCAACTAATTTCTTAATTATTGGCATTTTATTAATATTCAGTTTAAAATCACTACTCATTAATCCCACTTATGATTATATTTATTTGTAGAAATACATTATTAGCTCAAATAATTTAAACAAATGATATAAACATATTGTAGGTTATGCCAAGTATATTCAGAATTTACAGATGTTATATAGAAACAATCCAGATGATGGATTCAAAAACAAATAAGATAAAAACATGGGAGTATATTGGCTCTGTTTTAGTGTTATCAGTGAACTTCAGTATAAACTGCACTGGTTGTGATGAGGTTTCAGATTAGAATGATCAGCTTTAGCCAGTCACCAACAGGTTTACACAGAAGTGGTGTGTCGGTCCAGTAAAAGACTTCCACGAAGTGTGGTCTTGAGGCTGTGGAATGTCCTTCAAGATGGAGGAGAGAAATAACTTCCAGGGTGAGTGAAGATCAAGGAACATTCAACTAAAGAAACTGGGATTCACCCACTGTCCTCTTGCTTTTCATTTCAGTTCAGTCCATTTTCCACAGCTGTAGGAGATGCTTGATTACCCGCCCTCAGCTCCACCTCCAACACCTGCAGTTGCATCACCATTAAAACTGGGCAGACACAGTACAGATTTGGCCTCAATTACAACCCTGTTGTAGTTTGACGTGCAGCAGGAGCCAGGGTCCCTGTGCCCAATCAATTCTCTGAACGACCAACGACGACAAAGTTTCTGCTCTTGAGTGACTGGATGGATTTCAGGCATGTCATAATTGGAATATATGGCTAAAACTGTAGCATAGCACAGATCAGTCACAACATTAAAACCATGTGTTGTGACTGATCGTTGTACAGGCTGCTGTGATATAAATCACTGTAGAATCACAAAAGTTAACTGCCTTTAACTGCCTGTCTCTTTTTTATTATAATAAAGCTAAGATAATTTGCTATCTAGATCTAGATCTTAAGGTCCTCATTAGATTGTCAGATTCTCTTCAGTGCATAATTGAAGAATTCAATGCTCCTCAGGTTCCTGCATCTGCCAGCCTGCTTTTGTTTCTGCTGTTAGTTAGTAATCTGAGGTTCTGTTTTATGTTATACTAACGTTTTGGCCAGTACTGTTGTCCTTCTATATTCTGTCATGGCCTAGGTTTACCTCACTTTTTTAGCTCTCATTACTCCTTAGTCACTTTGCTTCCTTGTCTGCTGTTGTTATCATTATCCTTTTAGCCTATGTCTATGTCCGTGCCCTCTAAAAGCCACTCTGTTTGTACTCACTATACTTGTTTAGTATATATCTTAGCTTAATTTAGAAACCTGTTTTACTCTCACTCGTGGTCATCCATGTTTACATACTTTTAATTTAGCCTTAGTTTTAGATTTATTTTTTATTTATCATTTTGGAGTTTTTTTCAGTTTGTTAAATCAGTTTTTTGAGTTCAGGTTCAGGTAAGCAGCAGTGGGTAGGACAGGGCTACTAAACAAGCCAGTGTGCCGCGAGGACCAGGGTTGAGAACCACTGCTCATCATCTAGGTGGTTCTATGCAAAAGGTCACACTGAATGGTAAAAACAACAGGAGGGGCAACACAGAGATATGTTCTAAAATGTGTTGTCCTGTTAAGAGTTGCAGATGTACTGAAGCACGGGGAAAAGGTGTGGTCCATCTTGTAAAGGGCTGCCAACATATTTCAAGGCTAGCATACATAGGAATACAGCAACATGAAACCAATCTCACTCACATTCACACCAGGAAATTTTGTCACATCTGAAAGACAAACCCAGAGAGAACCCACACAAGCACAGGGAGAACAAGCAAAGGAGAAACAAAACAAAAAAAAACAACTTAGATATTGTTTGCACAAATGTTGTCCAACCGTTTAAGCATTGCACCAGCTGCAATTTGATACTTGATGGAATAATGACCATGTAGCGGCAGGTGAAAATCTCTCAAGATAAATCTAGAAGGGCAGATGTTTTTAGAGGGCTTGTTTCTAGTTTCTGTTTTTATGATACTGTATTTTTCACCATTTGATGTGAAGCAGGCTACACTATAAAATAATCAATCAATAATCAATAAACTGTACTGAACATCATTCACTGCATTTATCATGTTAATTTCAGTAATTATTTGTCACATGGAGAATATTTACTGGTGCATGGTAAACTTATACATATTCTATTCTATTATTTTAATATTGTGTGAATATTATTAGTCCTGGACTGTAAGGTTAGATTTGACTAGAAAACTTCTAGTCAAACTGTAACCGAGATGGGCAGAGAAGTGGTTCAGCTCCACGTGTACCCACCATGAGTGCTCTTCAAAAGTGATGTCTCATGAAGGAAGGTAAAATCAAGGATACTGTAAGGATTTTTATGTGGAACTATGTTTACTGTTTATGACATGCCAAATGTCAAACGTACCTATGGTAACAGTTTCAATTGTGTTTACATTGTCAGTTAATTGAGTTCTCATAACTGTGCCTCTTCCTCTATGTCTCTGTCTCTCTGTACTTTTCTACAGGTCTCCCTGGCCTCCGAGCTGTATGTTTTAAGTGTGCAGTTGCTGCCCACCCAATCTGTTCCAATTAAACTGTATGTGTGTGTCTGTATGTCTGTACTTAAATTACATATCAAAGATAAAGGCAGGGGATAAATATTAACAAAATCTGACAATGCAGTCTGAGTTCATTGCCATGGTAACTCTGGTAACAGCATTCTGTGTTTCAGATTTTTTGGAATTGGGTTGTATTTAGAGATTGCAGCTTGGGGTTTTCAGCCACAGCCATAGTGGCAGCACAGTCACATGCTGGGGTGGCATGTTCGTCATTTCTACTCTAATCTCTACATCAACTTCAGGTTCTCTCTAATCCCTGTCAATGTAGGCACTGTTTTAGATTTCCAGTTTACTTGTGACACACACACATAACCCTGTTGATGAATAATGCATGCAGAATGTCAAATGCCACACAGGCAACAGTCAGTGTGGGTGGATGATGCCGATCAATATTGTTTGGCTCATGTAAAGTACAAGTAAAATATTAGATCAGACCACAAAAGTTAATAGGCCACAGCCACTCTGCTACACACAGTAGATTTAGACTGTTCTGGAAATTGGATTTTTACTTGTTTACTTTACTAGAACTATAAGAAAAGAAGGCGTTAGGGACATAAAGGGGTTGTCCCATTTTATAGAGGAAAATATCAACCATTATCCTTTATAACGCTTTGTGTGGCATCTCAGAAATCACAGAACACTCAGAAATTTCAAATATTCTGTTAAAAAGTATGGATTTGAATTGTACCTAAAGAGAGGTTGAGACTAAAGATTAGAGACAGAGCTGGTGAAACTACTCCACCAGTGAGCCCCACTTCCTGCAGACTACAAGTCCTGTGGAGGGCTTAAGGTTAGCTGCTGCAGCTGCTGAGTTTCCACCACTGTTGATCTCACTAAGAGCAACAAGACAGCTGCATGAAGAAGTAGAGAAAAGAGAGATACAGTTGGGGGTGGCATTGAGGGGGGATTAGGAAGATGGATTTGGTTGCTGGTGAAGGGCAGCCAAACGGTGAGAATTAAGGGAAAACAGTGAGCAGTAAAGCTTACCAAGGAATGGGAGATTTAGCTAGCCTAAAAGTGGTCTTCTGCTGAATAGTGGGCAATGAAACCTGGCAGCTGCTTCAGCTGACATTCAGTGTGCTCAAGTGTGAAGAAGACTTCCTATACATCTATTCATTTGTAACTCAAGAAATACAGGTTTACAAAGTACATTTATCCTTAATCTGAAATCACTATCCATGTGAATCCAGATCAAAATGAATAATCAGAGCAGGTGAAAGAGCTGATGTGGGTAAGATGCAACAAGCAGGCCCAGGACAGAAAAGCACGTCACAAACATTAGGTCATGGCTGGTCAGGTAGGGTAGGATAAGGATGAGAATAAGGATAAGAATCGCTTGCTGTAGACAGGTTCGCAGACAATCTGGTAACTGGATGAGGCTGCTTATAAAGGGAGTGACACAGGTGATACTGGTTAGACTGATTAGGCAGAATAGGTGAGTGGAGAGCGTGGGGCAGGAAATTACCATACTGTATAAGACATGCACCAGGGAGCCAGGCTGGAGACTGTGACACCATTATTCTAACTGCTCTTTCCTCGTTGCAGAGGTAGTGGAGCCAATCCTAACTGCCATTTGGAGAGAGGCAGGGTTCAGGTTTCCAGTCTACTTACAGGACTAGAAGACACCCTATTTAACACAATATACTGCATGAGTAATGCTAACTACAGTCTTTAGTAAAAGCAGCAAAGTGATCTTTAGTCTTCACTATAGATCACTGTACATTATCCATCCATCCATCCATCCATTTTCTGAACCGCTCAGTCCCTGTAGGGGTCACGGGTGTGCTGGAGCCTATCCCAGCTATCATACGGGGGAGAGGCGGGGTACACCCTGCACAGGTCACCAGTCCATCATAGGGCCACATATAGACAAAGACAACCATTCACTCTCTCACTCACACCTACGGGAATTTAGAGTCTCTAAGTAACCTGACTGCATGCCTTTGGACTGTGGGAGAAAGAGTGCCTAGACAGAACCCACGCAAACACGGGGGGAACATGCAAACTCCACACAGAAAGACCCTGGCCGACACAGGAATCAAACCCAGGATGTGAGGCAACAGTGCTAACCACTACACCACCGTGCCGCCCTACTGTACATTATATCCCAAGCATTTCCTAGATCTTTCCCAGGAGCTTTGTTAGGATCTGCCTTGATTACATTCAGTTTGGTTTCATCTAGGAAGTAGTGTTGGCTGCAAAAAAGAGAAAATGGTTTAATCTATTGCGTGACATTATAACAAATCTTATTCTATCCTATCCTATTTTCTAGGTGTCATGGTTGGCAAGTATGTTTGAAAGTCTGTTAAGTGATTTAACTGTTTTCATATAAACAAGCCAGGCCTTAAATGAATTGCGTTTCTGAATCTGCACAAGCATGCACATAGCCAGATGAAGCAAGAGCAGCCACTGAAACATGTCTTTAGTTCCAAACTGACAGCTCTCTTTGACTTAAAAAAAAAAAAAGAATTGCTGAATTTCCAAAAGCTGCTGTCAACTTCTGGGTATTAGCATCAATGCAGCATGATGCGGAACACTGACCCCTGCTTTCGTTTGTCAAGAAAAGAGGGCGTCTCAAACACTCAGGATTCCTCTAATTTTAATATTTAGACCTTCTTTTAGCATTTCCATAATTCTACCAAGTGTAGTCAAGGAATGATGCATGACCATGTTCCTTGTTGAATCACCATAATACCACCCGAGACTGTTTTTCTGAGGACAGTAAGCGCTGATTCCATCCCTTTGTAGAGGATATTGAATGTTTTATATTATCCCTGTTAATGTTTCAGATATCAGCATGCAGTACATGTGTTGTTATCAGAAAGTTAAGTAAATTAAAGGACAAAGTTTAGTGAGGAACTTCGACTGTCAGACATGCTACTCTTCTTATGCAAACCAGCTTGTCTCACTAAAAGAGCTTTAATTTTCACCTTGCTTCTTTACTAAATAAGGAGTGTTAGCTAATACCTAGAGGCATGCAACAGAATAATTTACACTAGTGAGATGAAAAGGGTGTCAGGAATTAATTGCGGCATTAAAGGCACAGATAGCAATAGTCTCAATGCCTCTGAGAGGAGAAAACAGACAGCGATGAAGAAAGAGAGATAGGTTGGGTTGAAAGTTATGTGTATCCTGCAGCATAATGGGAGTGTTAAACATCGCTAAACACTTCAAAGTGTAATTCAGTACAGAAAGAAGGCGCTTAGCGGAACAACCTATACTAAATCTGGATGTAAGTGTGGTTATAGATCACCTCTTTTCTCTTCCCATCTTTTTCTCTCTAAGTTTCAACTTCAGCAGATGTTGCAGAGATGTTTTTTCTACATAGGAAGCCAATGCTTTTTCATCTTTAGCTGATTCCTAGGACGTTATTGCTTTGACTGAGGGTGACAGCAGATGTCATGGCTGTCAAATGGCTCAGCCTGCAGCATATCAAACCAGAGGTTATAGTGTGACTGGTGACATACTCAATCAGCCATTAAAGAGAAATCACTGTCAGCGCAACATAACTGCTGGCAATCAGTCATCACAGGGAGGAGACTCACAGCCTCAACAGGACTTTAAGTTGATTACAAGAAAAGTTTGTGATTTTAGTTCAGACCAATATATGAGCTTCTCACCTACAATAAACATTTTGAACATTTATTAATATACGCTCCTTTTAGGCCACAGTTTAGAATCAGTTGGAGTAGGTAACACATCTGCAGGTGTATTTATGTCCACCTGTAAACACCCCCTCATGGTACCTTTGCTCTGTTTCCGAGGGTGAAAAGAAAAGAAAAACAGCTAAACTAAATAAACATTTTAATAACATTTGTGTATATTTCTATAATATACTGTGTGACTGCAATAAGATAACCAAGACACTGTTTTTAATTTTAACAAAGCACATTTTCTGTAAAAAGTGGCTTGCAGTATTACTGGTTGCATATGCATACTCAGTTATTTATTATCAGTTATTTCACTTGACACAAAACTCCAAAACTAAAAGAGGTCTGGAAAATAAATATCATAAATAAATATTAAGGTTAATTATCTCACTGAGACCCCTTGTGTTATGCAAATTAATAACCACTGATCTGTAACAGTGGGTTTTGTTATATACCTTTACTGTTGTAAAATTCCTGCTTCAGGCTCTCTGTCGAAGGTTTGCTGTCAAAAAGACAAACACTACCTTGTGACATGTAAACCTAAAAATTCAAGTACAAGTAGCTCAGTACGTCTGTTAAGTAAATGCATGTTTCTTTCCACTACTGACTGATTTTTGTTAATTGTAACATTGTCTATATTATATTTATTTGTACATCATACCACCTTATGACCCCAGACCAGCAGGCCATGCACAATCCAACTCTCACATTGTTAGGATATTAGTTTGTTTCAACTTCTTCAAGCAAAAAAAATTTTTTTTTAAACTAAATACAATTGAACTTGATGTTGTTGGTAACATAAATGCATAAATCCACTCAGCATGTGTTCCATGTTAAAACAAGCAATGCTTTTCTCAAAATTATAGTAAAATGAAAGTAACAGAAAAATGAAGTACTCAAATAAATCACTCAAATAAACCACCACTGACATCAAAATTCATTTATTGTATCTGTTACTATAGTTGCGTCCATACAAAATGCTGCAATTTTCCATTCTACACTCTTACTTTGAGAACAATAAACACACTACTGAAACTTTCCCATAACAAGCCAATAAAAGTTTTACACAGAGGCAGAAGTGAGCAATTTGGAGGCACAGATAAATCCAAATCAATGCTCACAATGATGTAAGACACTGAAAGAGCCCTAAGAGAAATACATTCAAAGAGCTTTAGTCTGAGATTAAGTCCACTGTCCTCAGTGGAATATTACAGTCATGCCTTAACACTGCAGGGAGGTCTTTGCTCCCAATAAAACATCAATTGAAGCTTTCCTTTTCTGTCACTTGATAGGTCAAGTACAAACTGGCAGGGAGGAGCCTTCGAATCTGAGAGTTTGGTGTTTCAGCTTACACCAACTATCATGAAAGCAGTCCCCAGCATGAAAGGAGATTTGGGTGAAGAATGAGAGGTAATGATGAAAACAAAGCAGTGTCCAGTTACAAGAAAGTAGTTGATCCATGACTGTAAAAATACAAAATGTTTGTTAAAAAATATATTGCAAGGTTGATAAAAGGACAGCTAGCTGGTGAAGGAGAAAGGCTAAAGAGTAGGTGAAACAGTGAGGAAAAGCGGCTAACCTTAATCCTGTAAACTTTCTCTCAAGGGAAGCACTTTTTAAATTCCAGACACATCCTTCCCTGGGGAGGGGCTGTTATCAGCTGATTCTTTTTGCCTCCTTCTGCCCCTTTTCCTTTTCCCCCTTTTCTTCCTGCGATGCATCTGCCAGGTGTGATAAGGCAGACAAATGTTACCTTTACGGGGCAATTAAAACCATTTCCCCCTGCAGTTTTGAAATGATTATCGCCTTAGGCCCTCGGTTACAGGTTAGCTGATAGCTCACCTCCATCTGCCCATATCTAGGTGACTCTTTGAGGCTTAGGGCCGGCTGGGTGGTTGAAGATTACACTGTATGCCTTTCCTAAAACGTTTGAATACCAGGGGAAAACTGCAAAGGTGGAAGAGAGGGAAAGAAAAAAAGGGGAGGAAGAAATGAAAAGAGCAGGAGTCCCGACATCCACAATGCTGTGGCACATGATAAGGGATATGGTGACAGCTCTTCCTCCGTCTGTCTGGAGCTTGGCCTGACTTTATGAGGGACACATTGTCAGGTAAAGGGCAGTCACAGTCAGTCTTAAAGAAAGGTGGGCGAATATTCATGCTTTTAAGAATTTTCAGCATTGTAATGTATCCTTAATTTGCTCTAAACTGGATTAAGTTATCAGCAGTAGTTTTTAGGTGTTTTTTTTCTAAGAAAGAGAATGAAATTCCTCAAAAGACTGAAGCCATCTCATTTACAAACACAAAAAATGCTATTTGTGAGCAGCTGAGACAGGTTTTGTCCACAGTGTGGATGCTTCCTGCCAGCTATCCCCCAAATCCTCTCAAGCATCACATCTGCTCCACAGAGATATCACCACCAACGGCAGCGGTCACTGCCTTCCTCCCTTATTCCACTTATCTGTTAGCGGCTGACTAATGGTCTTCTTTATTTCTCTTCATTTCTTGCTGCCTTTTAGGAAGTGCTGTGTATTGACAGTCGATCTGGGTCAAATATGATCGTCTATGCTATTATCATATTTTTTTTAAAATGCAGACACAGGGCACAAAAAGACAGCACCACTTAAGATGTTAAAGGGAACATTCATGAGGAAAGTGTCTGATGCAGAGCTGAAGCTGAACCAGCCCTCCTTCAACCACTCTGTAACCTTCCTAACAGAATAATCTGACAGTTGAGGCACTTAATTGAGGTAGCAACCAATATATATTCACATTAATTTAATAGCACTTAGAGAATTTCCTTTTTAATTGACCTTGGTCCCCATACAGCATAATTACTAAGACCGTCACTTTTGCAAGACACATCCCATAAGGTCAGTGACCCCGCAATCTGCATAAAGAATTAAACAGGTGATAAAGTTGTAAAATAAAGGTTTACAACAGCCTAATGATGAATTATCAGCTGGTAGACCCTGCAAATTCATTTTTAATGTAAACCAAGTCATGTGGGAAACAGTAAGTATGTGGTTAATAAGACCAATGGGGAGGCATAAACGTTAGTGAAATAAAAACCAGATGTGTTTTGCCTTGGTGCATTAGCAAGCACACATTAGGCCAAATAGAAACTAACAAGAGCTGAAGTGTTTATATGGTTTACACTAAATGCCAAAGTCAATTGCAGGTTTGCATTTATGACAATCATTCTTTTGGAGGCAGCTAATTCACCCATAGGAAGGCAATTCAAACATCTTGGTTTATGAGCCAGACTCCAACTGTAAACACTATCATTTAAAAACATCATATTAGCATGTGAAGACAATGCTTAGTCACTAGAGATGCCCACTGCTGTTTCCCCTGACATGGTGACAGGTATTAAGTTGTTATTCTGTACTATAAACTAAGCACCTTTGATTGGAGTAACTTTAACCAGTCAGTGGTTCACCAGAGGTCCTGAGTTATGTTCTCGAGAGCCTGATTGTTCAGGTCCACTCCACATCCACCCCAGTCCATTAGCAACTCCAAAAAGCTTTCAAACTGTTGTTTACTTGGCCAATACCCTATTCATAAGTACACCCACCATAATTAAAAAAAAAAGGTTCCAATTAAAAACTCTAATTTTACAATGGAAAATAAAACAATATTATGGACAGTTAATCATGGCACACCGACTATTGTAGAAAGGCTGACTGATAAAACGGTCTCATCAAAAACAAGATTTATAAGACTACATGTCCATTAACCAGCATTCCGAGCTTTAGCTTCAGCTCCCTTTGCCATACTGAAAACCCCACTTTGTTGTGAGAAGAAAACTGAATTTTTAACACGCTCTCAGAATTAATTGGAGGCCTCACAGGTGTTTTAAAATATTCGTTCAGATCCCCCAAGGGTGTTGTTTTCTCTCTGCCATGGTGTTATGAGGAAATTTCTGGTAATGAAAAAAAGGCAACAGTGAGAACCTAGCCTGCAGTCCTACTCTAGCTCCCCAGGG
>OMLM01020137.1:18623-35267 GCA_900302695.1 Helostoma temminkii | reverse complement strand
TGAGATTTGGAAATGTATGTTTCTTGTGCCTTAATTTGTTATTTAGTAAACTTTATTTGTTATTTTTATAGATTTTTTAATTTTATTATTTGGAAATACCAGATTTTTAATATTATTTATATTCAAACCGATGAATGAATGGATGGATGACCACTTTTTACTTCTACTTGAGTAATATTATTCTGAAGTAATGCCTGAAGTAATCATACTTAAGTACTATTTTGGCTTTTCTACCCACCTCTGATTTGCAGTATCAGTATCTCTTTAACCAAACATATGCATTTGGGTGCCAAGACAAAGATTGATCTTGGGACATTTTTTATCCCAAAGGTGCTACTCAGTACCACTTGTTAAAGTTGGTAAATTTGCATTTGCTTGATGGTTTTGAAAACCTTTCCCCTCTAATCTGAAAGACTTCTCCAGTTCTACATAACTAGTTGGGGTATTTAACCACTGTGGAGTCATTTGGTTGTCAACACCTTAAGGTTTGTGCAGCTTTGGAATCCCTTTCCAGTCGTAAGAAAAGCATACCAAGACTGGCAGTTTAACAGGTGTGCACACTTTGTTTAATGTGACTCATGATCTACAACTATCTACGACTTCAACAACCCTAAAGGTGTTACTTAAGGACTCCACTAATATTAAATACCTGGAACATCCAACCAGACAGTTAGAAATGAAAAAGTCACTGAGGTATGATTTAAATGTCGTCTTTAACATCAAGCAAGTCCAGTTTGCAACTTCCAAGTACCACCGTTGGGATATGACCTGTATGGCTGAGAATCTCCACAAACTTTTCTTCTTATCTCTCTTTGTTTCCAGGCCAAGACAGGCATTGCCTCAAGGGCCTGATTACCAACATCAGTGATCCCATCATGACTAAGGTCACTCCCCATGGTAAAAGCTATGTCTCTGGTTCGTGGGGCAAACAGGCCTACATGGACAGCCAGGGGCAGAAGGACAGCTTTTGGGTTCAGACTTTGCTCAGCAGTCACATCTGGGGAAACACTTTGCGTGTTTATCAAAATTATGAAAACTTTATGGCCGCTTCCAACTACAAGGACTATACTTTTGCTCCATCGTACACTGATGCCAAAGCCATTGAAGGTCCTAATGCTGTGCTATATGGTGAAGCTCTGTACTACCATTGCTACCGCTCTGCAGACGTCTGTCGCTACGACCTCAACACAAACAATGTCCATCGGGTGACACTTCCAGGCACTGGAGTGGGTTTCAACAATAAATTTCCATATTGTTACTATGACTGCCGTTCCCACAGTGATGTAGACGTGGAGGCAGACGAGACAGGACTGTGGGCTCTCTACGCCACCGTCTCCAACCATGGTAATCTAGTTGTGAGTCGGTTACTTTGGGACGACGAGAACCGTACACTCAATGTCTCACAGACATGGGAGACACGGTTGTTCAAGAAGGCAGTGAGCAATGCTTTCATGGTGTGTGGTGTGCTGTATGCCACTCGTTATGTGGATGAATACCGTGAGGAGGTGTTCTACGCTTTCAACACAGCGACAGGCAGAGAGGACAACTCGCTAGCACTGCCGCTAGAGAAAGTAGCCAAAGGAGTAGCCTGTGTGAGCTATAACCCCACAAACAGGCAGATCTATATGTACAATGATGGATATCTACTGGCCTACCAGGCCTACTTCTGATCTGAAGTCATTGTACCTGACTGGTCTTTTCTTCTTGTGACTAGTCACACAACACAAGAAAAAGTAAAGTAGGAAAAGTTCAAACTTAGAGTCTAACCTATGAATGACATCATGGGTTAACTAGGGTGTGCAACTTGCTCATAAAAATGCTAAAGAAATATATATGTAACAGCAGCCTTTTAATATAGTAAACTGAATGATTTGAAGCTGTAAAATCAATTAAAAAATGATAGAAAATACTAGTAATGATCATTTTCATTTATTCTGCCTTTTTATCCTTGTCATATGCTGTATGTGTGTATGTGGCTTTGTATAGGTTGTGCTGTTTACCATTTAGGATAAGACAAAAGATAAATGAGATGAAAGTTTAGAATTTCAGATGTTATTTCATGGAATTTGTTATATGTTCAACATTTTGTCTCAGATCACGC
Source organism: Helostoma temminkii (assembly GCA_900302695.1). Lineage (NCBI taxonomy): Eukaryota > Metazoa > Chordata > Actinopteri > Anabantiformes > Helostomatidae > Helostoma > Helostoma temminkii. The sequence continues at coordinate 33,166 of OMLM01020137.1, read as the reverse complement.
AACATGTGACAGGTGGAGCTAACGTTTTTTTAATTAAATAAGATGACAAAGTTTAGTTGTGTAATAGCAACATGGTGAAGCCGCAGACATTGTGTCTTTGTCACTGGAAAGACAAGTGGAGATAGGTGAGTAGTTTACACAAGCACTGCATTTAGTGGAAAGAAACACATAATAACTGAATTAGCCAAAACATGGCCTCTCGTAAAACAGAATCAAAAATTATAGTCAGAAAAAAGAACAGAAATTCCAGAGCTCCTACAGTCACAGAACTCAATTCAGAATTCCAAAATTTAGCATTTGATCACGATCACACTTTATACATCCAAAATTTCAAAACCACAGGGCAAGTCGCTTCAAACATCAAAATCTGAAATCCAATATCCAATATCCAGAGACAGAAGGTAGGTCAGACATAATCTTCAGAAAACACTCATGTTAGCCAAGGGGGAAAAAGCTGGTGCAGAAAATCAGAGGCAGAACACTGTCAGGATCACAGTCAGTCAAACAGGATAAAAATGCTGAAGAGGTTTAGAGGATGAGAGCAACAAAATGATCTGTCAAGGAGTGAGGAAAATGCTCTGGAATATATAGGCCAGCAGAGCAGCAAACAAGCTCCCATAGCTGAACTATTCAACGCCATGTGGTTGTTTATCATTAACACTCTTTTAATCACTGTCTGGTGTTACATGATCGGTTCTTACTGTACATAACCTAATGTAAGAAAAGTTGATTGAAAGTATTTGTATTTGCTTTAATCAGTCAGAAAAGACTAGCAGCTCATAATACATAATATTAAAAATCATGAGATTGTATTGAAATCAGATTGTGAAATATCTGATTTAGCACAATAGTGTCAATTAGAAGAAAGTAATTTTTAAAAAATCAATTGCAGGGTTAATTGCATAAACAGTATACATTGGATGAGGAGATCTGGCAAAAGTGAAACTAGACAACCTACAGCATAAGAAAGATTATAAATTTATAATATAGAGAGTATTAGTAGTAAAAGAAAACATAAAAATCAAAATGGGTGATAGCTCTCAAAACTGCAATATACTGAGGTGTGAATATTGTGACCTGAATGAGTTGACAACCGATGGATTTTGGATGTGTTTGTTTAGTTGTGTATATGTGGCTGGATTATCATGTATACTTTAATGCTGCTGTACATGGAAAGGCAGCAGTTATCCTTTTTTCCTGCAGAGTGTGCTGCAGGGCAGAGTCATGAGAGGGAAGCACTGAACACAAGTCAGTCCACCTCTTTGTCTAATTGCCTTATTGATTAGTGATACAAGTGCTGGAAAATCAGTTCAAGAGTGTAATCGAGTGTCAATAAAGAGCAAAAGCTACTTTTCAGTCTCACAGCTCAGACAATGAATTCTAGGGATAAAAGAAATTACTAAGATATTGTGCCAAAACTCCACTTGAACTACTTGAACAAGTACTCTAAGTGCTGGTCCCAAGCCCGGCCACTGGAGAGGGTTGTGTCAGGAAGGGCATCAGTGTAAAAATAAATAAATAAAAATACTTGATTGATGTGTGTACCATGCTCCCTTGTGGTGACCCTGACTATGGGATAAACCAAAATAAATTAATAAAAAAAACTGAGATGTTTTGCTGTGACAGCTTCATTAAATCATTATATGTTCCAGGTGTTGTCCAGACTGTTGCAAATAACCATCACAGGTCTTTGGTTCCGTTGTTACCCATGATACTTGCCATAGTTGTGGTTTTCCTTTGCAAATAGGATTAATGTTATTACATTTTGGTTTAGGTAACATGGCTGAGCTAGGGGCTTCCTTCAATGGAGTAGAACTATAGGACTGATTAGAGTTAATGTTAGTTAATTATGATGTTAAAAAATGTTTCCTCTTGGAAATTGTTCATTAGCTTAATAATGTGCTTTTTGCACATATGGTCTCCAGACCCACTTATGCACTTCTTTCCTCTCTCCACAGTCTTCTTACCTGGCCTCTCTCTTGTCTTGCTTTTACTCCCTCGCCTACACTAAGTGTCTTCCTGTCTATTAAGGGAACACATTTAAGCACTTAGAGAGGCAACTTGTCCTTTAAGAACCAACATATTTATTCACACTCTTTTCATAGCTGCCAAACATTTGCACATTAGCATTAACATAAAGGTGACTAATTTGCATCCCAGCTTTGCTTTGCTAACCTCACATGAGCTCCAGTGTCCATATGACTCCAAAGTGGAATTCATGTGCAAATCATTTGTGCAAGCAAACATTTGTGCTTTGTTAATTCTCAAACTGACCAAATAAATTGTGATACTATGATAAAGAAATGTGCTTAAATCAAATCTGATCTACAGCGGCCCCAAATTTCTGACATACCAGAAGTGTTTCCCCTCCCCAGGGGCCACCATGCTTCCCATGTGCATTAGGCAGGATAGCTAAACTGCTCTAAAAGGCCATGGATCATCAGGTAATGCCAAATTTAATGACACATTGTGCAAATGCGTTCTGAGGCTCTGTAACCATTATCCCAGCAGAATTGCCTGGAAAAATACTGTTTATTAAGGGTAAGGTAAGGTCTGTGCTGTGGCACCAGAATATGTCCTACATCACATTATATCACAAATCTAATAAAAAACATCAGACCAAAACAAATCTAAAGAACAATATAAAACACAGAATAGAGCAATAACTGTAATAATAAAAATAATGACCATAATGAGTGTGTTACTTCATGAGTTGTTGGAGTCACCTAAGTTTAAGTCTGATGGCAGAAAACACAAGCACACAGTTTTTTTCCATGCTATGTTTAGAGCAGCCTCATTTGCGGACAAGTGTCAATCAGACCTATTAATCAGTGTCCACAAAGTATGTTTTTAATGGAAAAATAACCGAAATGACCAGTAGCACCCTTCTTGGAGGACCACAAATAACTGACTGAGATCATAGTGTCTGCTGCAAAGAAATGACTGACTAGAGAGAAGTTGAGGCTTTTTAAATGTGAGTCTGTTGCAGCCAGGGTTTTCTGCAGCCAGCATCTAACAGCTGACACTGACATTCAAGATGCTTGTGCAAAGGTTTCAGCCTCGAGATGTGATAATTGCTGCTTGGTTGGGCTGCTAAATGGTGATCTTACTATGCATGTATGTTTTTATATGTGGTAGAGTCCGTTCCATTACATGCTAGCTCCAGTCAGTTGTGCACAGTCTAGAAAGCACTAGTAGTTGTCATAAATATTAATGAACCATGTGAAATTTAGAATGCAAGCTGAGGTAATGGTGGTTAACTGTTTCCATAACTGTTGTGATAATGTGTCTCGTATTTAAATCACTATCTTACTTTGAATTTGACTGCTAATCATATCATTTTAAATTAGCATGAAAGAACGGCTAGTTCTTCTACAGTACGGTACACTGCATGGAAGCCACTCATAGTAATACCAGCTGAACACTGTAGGGGGTGGTCTGATCTCATACTGAAGTCAGACGAGGACAGATGTTTCCGCTGCTGTGGCCTGGTTTCCAGTTTCTGGCTGGATGCCTCTCAGACACACCCTAAGCTGTGCACACATAATGACAGACCTGCTGCCCTGCAGATTTAGAGAAGTCAAGCAGCAGCCGGCTGGCTCAGGACAAAACTTACTGGTCTCCTTTTTACCGTGTATGTGGTCAGACTGATTTTGTGTTTCTGTGCAGGGAAAATAGGCTGGGGAGGATCTACATGCTCTGTAATGATATGCTGTGATACTGTTACATTTTAGTAACCTTCAGTCATCATTTCTAGCTTCAGATCATCTCTTTTTCCATAGCTGTTCAGTCCCTTTCAGTAGATATGTACAGACCAGTCACCACTGGGCAAAATGAGATGTGGACCCCTGCTGAGGATACATTATTCCACCAAATGATTCTGCTCAGACAGAAACCAGTATTTTTAAACTGGAGAACCACACTGTGTCCACAAGTTCCCTTAGAGGGAAGGATCACTTCATATCAATACAGAGTTGTTCTGATTGAAACATTTCTATCCTGAAGGGAATGTGCATGTGAGAAACACAAATCTCTGAGTCAGACACCCGGATTTATACCGCAAGCCCCCTAGTACAAACTCCGTAATGGTCAGTTCTTCTGTGTGTCGTTCCTCATTCATGCTCTACACAGTTAGCCCCTGCTGAAATCAAGCAGGAACAGTCTCTACAGCAGCACAAGTCTGCACAGGCACAGAGGTTTATATACTGAAATAATGTCCAGTGACAAGGTTGAGAGTTTAATGATCTATGACCTATCTATGAGTTATACAAATGTCTACCATTGTTTCTAGAGGCTGTGTGTACTTTGTCATATCTCTGTTGATGGAGAGATGGTAGTAACAATAGCAGCTAAGCTAATTCTGAGTAAATTTAGAAAGACATTTAACTTCAAGGCTCTGAACTAATTAATGGCAGCTAAGCTTAGGTTGCGCTGCACTCTGTCTGTGGACACCTTCCATGACTTCAGTCAGTCAGAGACATCTTTGATATATTAATATATTTGTCTATAGCAATTTTTGCTCACTCTTTAAACCAATCTCAGAATCATGGTCCATGTTTTGTGCTACTTAGCAAATGCACATAACACCATTGCTCTTAAATTCAGCCCCACAGAGCAGCTGGCATGGCTGTAGTCTGAGGTGCAGAACTGCATTCAAGGCCAGACGGAGGCGAACAAAACAGACTACATAACAAATACTCCAACCCCACTAGGACAATTTAAACTGCTGTTTTACACCACTTCACAAGGGCTCTTTATAGTGTCCTCCCTGCACAAGCACACCGTGTTGTCTCATTGCTTCAAAAATGAGCAGTAGTATTTTCTCTGTTTTCAGCGAAGGGAAGACTGCAGGTAGAGAGACAGACATTGGACTGAAAACACTGGCTCCATCTTGAAAAGCCTTGGTTGGCCAGTGGAGAAAATGCAAAGAAGTTTCTTTAGGAACTAAAGCTAAACATTGTTAAAGTGCATTATTCAGTGTTGCAGCTGAGGCTTTAGAGACCACTTAAAGTACATCCTCATAGATAGTGCCAGGAAGTCCATCCTGTTTGCCTCCAAGGAAGGATCGAACTATGGTGATAGCCTGATAGCTTCAACTTTACTCATCATCACACCCATAAACATATAATGCTCCCATTTAAGAGTGCTGTTGTTCATCCGATACACATAGCCATCATCACTTGCTCCCAGTATCGAGAACTGATGATGTGCAGTAATGACTGACTGCAATGATCTGTCAGCCCTTTCCTTGAAACTTTGAATAAGTTTTAAGGAAAAGCTACAAAGGATGCTCACTGATTTTTGGTCACTGCTATATATTTATATCTTATTTCTTCTTTTTCTTTTGTAATAAAACATATAGGGCAGTGTATTGTCACAAATCTAGATCTTGTAATATAAAGAACACACCAACATGTGCACACAGTACATTCTGTGTGTTCTGGGGTTTAAACACAACATAAAATGAAACATTGTCTGTCAAGAAGCTTTGTATGTAAATAATTAATTAAAAATGTGATCGTGTTTTTGGAAAATCAATACAATATCACACAACACAATATTTAATGATATTTTCATACACCACTAAACCCATCACAGGCAAGCTGTGTTAGTGAGGATGAGTTTTGTGCTGTTACCCCACTGACAGAATCTGGTTACAAAGACTTTTACCTATGAGCTTTGACCACTAAAATGTAGTGAATTCATCCTTTTGTCCAAATCAACATTCAAGTCATTCCTGTGATGGGTGACAGTGGATTGAACAGTCATCTACCAATCGTGGGATCAGTGCCTTGATTTCAGGTTCCTCCCGCCCTGTGTCGAAGGGTCCTTGGGAAAGACACTAAACCCCAAGTTGCCCCTGTTGAGTCAGGTCAGCTGCATCGCAGCTGTGCCATCAGTACGTGCTTGTGTGTGCAAAGGGATAAATGAAAAGCAACATAAAAGCCCTTTCAGTACCAGTAAGGTAGAAATCACTATATAAGTGCAGATCATTAACCAGATTGCATTAACTGGCACAGATATGAGTCACAGTGATCTTGACATGTGACCACCAAACTCTAATCACTTCATCCTTCCAGCCAAATGCCAATTGTAAAGTGGAGAGTGGCACAGTTGATAGAATTTATTCTCCGTCACACAAATAATATCGATAATAAGTAGTATGTAGTTTTCTATGTATCTCCCATCTAGGAGTAAGAAGAATATGTACAGATAAATTACAGGACTTACTGTCCATAGACTAAATACTCTGCAGAGTTTTCTAGTATTACTATGGCCAATAGGTCAACCTATTGTATTCCAGCATGAACATTACTGTACATACATGATGGATCCGGAGCATTAATCTACTTAAGAACATCCCTCCACCTTCTCCTCAGCATTTGAGCCATGGCTCTGCTTGTGTTCTGTAATCTCCTGCATTAATGATACTGACTTATGAATACAGTAAATTTCATTTAATTTTACAGAATGTGAACAATAAACCCATATGTTGCCATGTTTTATTATGTAATATCCAGCTGGCGTATATAAAGATACAATACAGAAAGCCTGAAGGTGTGGAAGTAATAAGATTATAGCTCTACACAGGATTAACACGTGACTAGAGGATACTTCTGTCCTTCTGTCTTTATAATTAATTAAATTTATAATTAGTCATTAGTACTGCCAGATACATGTTTTTCCTTATTCTTTTTAATACCTCTGCACATGCAGACATGGACAGCCTTTCATACACATTTTCTCACATGCATATCATTTAAATCTTATATGGTTTTGTATATAGTTCCTCTTAGTTGCACAGTATTTGAGTACAAGGTGTGCTTAGAAGTTTAAGATGTGTAATCTACAATACATTGGCATGTATACATCACATTGGCATGTATACATCATCATGGTTACATCTGTGTGACTACTATAACTACGTTATACATGTTAGATCAGTGTTTGACTTCAATCTAACTTTGAATGAAGACAACTCAAAGAAAATACAGTGAGTGATTGAGGCCGTAACACATCCTGAATGCCCTGATTGTTATCTGCTATTATTCATTAATATTCTGTTGCTGAATAATAAATAATTTATATATCAGTACTGTGTGTGTTGTATTTTTATGTGCCATCAGCTGATGTGGCTGCTATTATGCTGTGGTCATTTATCAGTTGTTATCATGGTAATTTATGGATTATACCATGGGCTTATGGATCAGTAGGACAGCTACTACATACAATAATAGGCCTATTGGTTTACTATACTATACTATAGTATTATTATACTAGTACTATACAGGATGATTAGGTGAAAAGACTCCTTGACAAATGAGCCATGACCTCCCCACCTCTGTAAACTAGCCCTTATTCTCGACCTGTAACAATTATTAAAATAAGCTTTTCAACAATTCTGCCAAATCTTATCTTCTGTAATGATCAGCACATCTAGAGAGAGAAAACACTGGTTTAGTGTACAGTTTGGGAGAATTTGGTGCATTCAATAGAAGGTGACTGGCCACAGCACGTAAGAACCAGTGGTCAGCAAACTAAGAAGAAACAGAATCCCTCTTTTCATTTAGGTGTGCACCGTCCCAACATTCCTCCCCAGTACCAAGCTAATCATGTGCCACCAGATGGTTTTTACCATATGTCACAGAGGTAAAAGTTTTACATCAGATCTTCATGATGACCAATCATTATGAATTATGAAAGGTAAAATGATGAGCCAACTGTCAAGACTTCATGGTGTCCAAGAACTTTTTTTTTTCATTCCTTTCTTACTTATGCTTCCTGTAATTTGAAATTTGCTAATTATGGTTAAATTTTTACTTGCACACTGGTTTGACTCACTCAGCATCTAATGGCAACAAGAAAAAAATAATAATTTCAACCTCTACTCACTGGACCCAAAATAAAGGACTGCTGTGTCAGGCTTCATTTGTTTGTATAGCTACAGTGTACAAACTGTGGAATATGCTGTAGCACTTTATTCCATCATTTTTCAAGTAGACGCCTCTTGTGATGTCCTTTATGTCTGCTAATTAACCAGTAAGATATTTATGAGACTCAGCCTTAAATAAATATTTGTGTAGTTAAAATTCCCTGCCTGGCAGAGACAGTGTGAAGAAGTGAAAGCAGAGCAACACATCATGTACCAAAAGAGAATTACGAAAGTGAATTTGCCCTAAAATATTTTTACAAATGTAAAAATACAATCCCATCATTCTTAGAGAGCAAACTAATCAAGAGCTGAGTCTGCATGAGTATCTAGCAGCAGCTTAACTGGAATTGCAGTAGGTTTTGACCTGTAAAGGCTTTGGTTGGTCAGTAGTAGTAATTGTTGATGTAGTCAAACAGATGCATGGATATGTGAAAAAAATTATACTGAAAAATGAGGAGGTGTTAAGAGAGTAGAGGACAATCAATGAGAGGGAGAATAAGAATTGCTATTATTGTTTGCACAAAAAGCACATTACTCCAGCCTAGTCCTTCCATGCAGCCTTTTTGTGGGCTCAGTATGTGTGTGCATGCACAGACCACTATGTATTACTTCCTGAAAACAACAAAGCCTCTCACTCTGAATCTGACAAAACCATTCGGCTTCTCCTGCCTACTCAGCTTTTGTATATCACTAGCTGCCCGAATCTTTAAAGCTGCACTTTGTCAAATTAAAATGCAATAAATGTGTGACATGTGATTTGGTTCAGTCTCACCACAAACGCAACCATGTGTCGAAGAAAGTAGCTGTTTTAAGGCAGTGTATAACCTCTTCAACCAGTACATAAATACAGTAAGAGACTAGCTAGTAATGACATTGGGGCATTTAGCAGCTGATAACCCATATCTGAGAGCAGCTACTTAGTGGCAACTGGACTTGCTGGAGGTTCTTGATGACATTTTGCCTCTAATCTAAAAGGCTCAGTCAGTTCTTATGGTGCATTCAGTTTGAACTGGGAAATCAGAGATCTCAGTCAGAATGTTCTGATGGAATGCATCTACTGACCACTGAGCTGTCCCACAGCAGCCTCACTCCTAATATTCAAAAAACTGCTGAAAACAGTTTCTGCAACTTTCTATGCGCTTTAAAGATAAAAAAGTACATAGCTCTCTCCCTTTCTTGCATTATGCTACTCTGCTGCCACTTCTCCTGATAGCATTTTGCTTTAATGTTTTTCTCCTTGACTTAGATTTTTGCTTGCTGTGTACCTCACTTGTAAGTTGTTTGGATAAAAGTGTCTGCCAAATTACTGAATGTAAATATAAATACAAAGCTGTTCATTAGCAGTAGTCTTGTTTCAAGTCATGCTTATAGTACTGTTTGTATGTGTAAAATACTGTGTAACGTATTGTTATATACTAGTACTGGTAGAGGGCTCCAGCTTCTGAGGAAAACACATGGTGGAGAATCACCAGGATTTACCTTCTGTACAGAGATTAGCAGTAGTAGTAGTAGTACAGAGTACTCTCTGTGGTAATCATGTTTTCATGTTTGCGTGTGATTCTCTGCATGGTCTACTTGACCCCATATCTTGTGTGAATGGAAGCTCTACCAGTATGACCATACACACCAAAGATGCTGCTGGGATGTTTCAGGACTTGCTGAGCCTGTTAGCCTGTGGAAAACAGCTTCCTGCAGAGTTTGGTGAGTATAGTAGCAGTTTGTTAGTCGACAGAATCGAGTTTATTGCCAAGTAGGTTTTCATATACAAGGAGCTTGTCTTGGTGAGTCGGTGCACGTTTACAATAGTATATTAAAAGATACACACACAAGATCCATCATAGGTCATGTATACAGCAGGTGTGTAAACATTTGCATTAATGTGATGCAGTAGAGACTGGCTGTGATATCACAGTCTGTGACAGTGTGGGGATCTGGGTCTTGTTAATGAGACCAACAGCAGAAGGAAAGAAACTCATTATGGCTCATAATTAGTTTGAGCATGATGACTTTTGCATAACATAAAAGGCTCTTTAGCAGTTTATGAATGAAAATGACTAAAATGTAAAAAATGGTCTCCATCATGCTCCAGCGAGAGGAGAGGAAGAAAAAGGGAGTAGTGGAGGAGGAATGCTGGTGCAGCAATCAGGCACTAGCAGGAGGTTGGCAGCTCTGTCCCCTCTAATTTAGGAAAGATAGGAGTAATTACACACCAATTTTACCTCCTCCTTCTTTCATTATTGCAACTCTTCCCAGCCTCTTTCCCCATTGCCCCTCCTTCACCTCAACCAATTCCTTCTCCTCCCCAACTCCACCTTCCTCCACTCTTTTTAACCTTCTTGCATTTTCAGCAGACACGAGAAGGAGGTGGACTTCTTAGCGCTTAAGCCCCTGCCCTTTTTTCAAATTAACCAAAGGTGCCTCTTTTAACTTTAATTAACCCTGTGGGTAGAGGTCTTCATGGGCCCATAGCATTGAAACCTGGAATGACAACCGAATCAGAAATTATTTAATACATTTTTTAAAAAGAGAGATACAATTCAACAAGGACAGTGAACACACTGGCAGTACTGATACACTATCAGTTAATTAACAAGCATAGTTTATACTGTAACCTACTAATAATATTAATCGATACTCTATTAATCCACTTGGGAAAATTCTTTGTGGACAGGCTGCCCCTTTAAGGCGCCATGGGTCAGGGGTACTGTGTCTTGTCCACAGACACTTTGACATGTGGTATACCAGAAATCAAACCCACAACCTTGGGGTTTGTAAACGACTGCCCTACCAACTGTGTCACCGTCGCACCTGATGGTAACACATCAGGCTCAGGTCCATTCAGATCATTTCAGGTCCTGGACATATTGACACACAGACCCTTCATCTATGTATCTTTGTGGTGATGTAGTTTTAAATTTGAGCCCCTATTACTATTTTCCTGCCTGACTAAACCACAGTGATATGTTTATTATTTTAAATGTTCAGCTGAAGCTTTTTGTTTGCTTTTTTTAATTTACTCAATATGTAAAAGAATCCCAGCGACACAATGTGCTACCTGCAAACTCCAGCCTTGGAATTTAACCTTAGTCAGTATTTTAGTTAACTTAGTCAGAGCACACAAACCCCAGGAATTTCAAGACAGTTAGTTACTGTACTGTCACTGACCAGCAAGATTGGCCTGGTTTGAAATTCTAGCCAGCAACCACAGGGCTCCAAGCAAGCTAGCTAAGCTAACCAGCAAGCATGGTCTGGGTAGACTTTTCTGGTTCAACTTCAGTAATAAGCAAACTAATTAACATTTGGCAGGCCCAGTTAAGCACATGACCTACACATTTGAGGGCTAAATGTCATGGCTCCACAAAGCAGGAAAGTCCATGTGAGAGGTGAGGGGTCACAGTTATATCTCAGACATGTCTATAATAACATATTATTTTTTTAAGCGATACCACCAAGGTGTTGGCCTTGATGAGAGAGGGACAAGTAGAGAGAAAGGGGGTGTGGGAGTGGAGCTGTGATGGGTGGAACAGGCTTTGTTGCTATATGAGGCCTTCTAATGACAAGGCGTCTTGGAGTTTGAAGACATAAATAGTTCTATTCCAAGCAAAAATCTGGAAAGAGTCCACCATCCCAGCTTTAAATGACAGGGTGCATGGAAAGAGAGCATGGGCGGGGGTGTGCGTGTGTGTGTGTGTGTGTGTGTGTGTGTGTGTGTGTGCGAGTTAATTCACACAGGGCAGACAGTTTTACCGTTTGAACTTGTCCTTTCTTCCACAATGTGCTACTGTGTCACAGATGTTTCTTATGTTCAGCACAAATTAAACACACATAGCATCCTCTGCTGTCTAACTGTGGTGGATTTACACACAGAATGTGTTGTCTCATATGTTTGGCAATGAATTACTGACTTTAGTTCATAATTCATAAGAGATGGTTGCCTTCTGTTGACACAAGGGAGACTTTGCAGTAAATGGATAAAATGACAGGAACCACATTTAGACAGAGGAGCTCTTTTAGTGAGACACAAACGTTTGTTTGCTTCAGCAAACAGAATGTTTCCTATTTGTGTTCTTTCTTGCAGATTCTTAGATTTACATTATGTTTTGCCAGTGACCATGCACTCCTTCTCCCCCCACTTGAACCAGCCGTCCTGTGGTGCTGTTAGGTGGTGTTAACAGATTTTAAAATAAATGCTGCTTACAGTGAAGTATTTGTGTTCGGTGTGTATAGACCAGTCTGTTGGAATGGTAAAGAGAGAGTGTGTGTGTAATATATCAGTCTGAATGCTTCTTGTTTATTTCTAGACTACATTAAGTATTGAAGTACCCATGGCTCTGAAAGCCCTGTTTATTAACTGCTTATAAAATGCTAGGACACTTCCCATAAACGAACAACCAAAACCTTTGTGCTAATTCATATTAGATACACACTGGTACTTACTGTATGCTCACAGTATTACGGCCAGGGTCCAGGAACAACCAACATGCAGAGTACCTGAGATTTCTACCGGCTGCAGTACTGCCTTAATACAAGTACATGAGTGGCCATGTCCGTCATCACAACAGTCTTGAACCAAACTGAATTTGAGTTCTTGTGTAGCATGAGACCTGAGGACTCTGTCAAAAAGCTGTTGGATATTTGCAGTGATGTTTTGACTGTTTGAAGTGATGTACTTTGACAAGGTGCTTGTCTGTAATGCTAATGTATCCAGCTGTGATGGGAACAGCTCTTCCAATAGTGATACAATTTCCCACATGGTGTCAGAGCTTCTTCCTGTGGCTTGACATTTGTAACCAACACAATGGTCCAGTAAACGCCAGCAAAGTACATTTATTCCAGTTAAACCTCTCACAGAGGACAGAAAAGAATGTATCCTTCTGGTGCTTAATGGTTTACATTAAGCTGTGACATCTGATCACGCATTGCAAAATGCAGACAGGAACCCGCAGTGCAGTAATTTGATCTCAATCTGTGGTATGAGGCTGGTCCTCGTGTGTCGCTCCTTCAAAAGTGTTAAAGCGGCTGTAATCAGTATTTAAAGATTGAACCCACAGTAAATTTCCACCTGATACTGCAAGTCCCCTCAGCTTAACAGGGAATGTGAACAGCTTTCTACATCATTTTCATTTACATCACTTTTTTTGACTTTCACTTACAGCAGAAAAGCTCTAAAACCTGTTGTACTCTAAACATGCAGTTCTGTAAGGAAGAGTTCTGGAGTTTCTTCTGGAAGTTGTGCAGGTTTAATCCACAGCTACAAAAAAGAACTTGATGGAGGTCATTGGTTTAACCAATTATTAAAATACCACTTTACTTACTTTCCCACGTCACATTGTTTAATGGATATAACTGGATAACCTTAACTTGAATTAGAACATTCAGCTTTATGCATTTGATTCTAAACCCATTTAACAGTGTAGGAAGAACATGGCTCTGATTTTTTTGCACTGTACTTTCTCCTCTAACTGCAATGAAACTAATGCAAAGCTAAAGGTCATTTTCAATATTTGGCACATTACTCTGATATTTGTATATAGACTTGCAGAATATTTCTTCCTTGCAGAAAATACTATGCTTCTTCTACACACAGAGGACATGAGTGTTTGAATACATACATTTTGCACAGAAAAATGGACTTCCAGTAGATGCTCATTTACCCAAAGCTGAACACAATAAAACAATCACAATAAAGTGCAGACATTTAGCCTATAGAATAAGAATCTTCCACACGATTAGTGACTTCAACATGTCTCCAGTTGCAGCTTTTTGTACACAGACATAAAAAACATTAGTTTCAGTTTGAAATATGCGGTTTTATATTTACATTAACCATTGCCATCTGCCAGTAAGCATCTTCATGCACTAAGAACAGAAAATATGCTTTCATAATAAAAGCCAGAGTGACATTAATTAACATGGTAGACTTAAACACATACCAAATAATCACAACTCTTAATAGTGTGTGTGATGAGTATGAATCAGTACTATTCACAGACAGAAGTGCATATATACTTTTGTGTGACATTGATGATAAACAAAAACTGGATGTAAAAATGTAAAGCCAGATTCCTCAAAGAAGCCAGTTATGACGATGAAGCAAAGATTCAAAGCAACATTAATGTCAACAAGAAAGATGTCTCCCAAATCCACTGATAAAGGAGCTAGGTCCTAGGTTAAATATGTCTACTCCTCAACTCGTATGGTATGGTATGGTGTAGTATTATAACATTTTGTATTCTATCAGTTTGTATTTTTTCTTATTGTGTCATATCATATCATATTTTATGATATTGTATATTGTATTGTCATACTGTACACACAGTATGGTATGATGTCATATCATACTGTATCTATATACAATACCATTTATTGAATTACATTGTATCATGTCTTATTGTATCGTATTATATTGTATCCTATCTTTTTGTGTCTTAACGTATCATATCTTGTATTATATATTATATACTGTGTCATGCCTTGTCTTTTTCATATTGTAGCATGTTGCATCATATTGTACAGTATCATTTTCATATTTATGTTCATTTTCTAATCCTGTGTAAACCATTATACTAGCCAACAATACTGCACAGTACAGAACTTTGTAGAACGTACA
>OMLM01020137.1:0-18103 GCA_900302695.1 Helostoma temminkii | reverse complement strand
GCTACTCCACAGATTACCACAGAGACATTATTCATTCATAGACTAAATTTTCTCTCACTGAGATAGAGAGCAAAGAGCCCAGATGTGCTCCAGTAGGAAGGGCTGAAACAAACTTCAAACAAAAATATGTTGCATAGCAGATTAATCCACATAGTGCATTGCATTCCCTGCAAAAACATAATCAGGGATGCAGTTAAGTTTTATAAGAATGCCATTGACTTTTTGATGCATCTTGTCTGTCTATATATGTCAGTTATAGTTAGGGTGTACCCTGCCTCCCGTCCAATGACAAATGTGATCCAGCAACTTCATAACCAGTAACAGGAAAACATCTAACATAGTAGATGAATGTTTACATTACCTTCTGTTTGAAAAAATATTGGTGTGTTGCATCTTCTTGTCTTCTTGGTAGATTAAAGGATTCTTTTAGTCTGTAAACCACTTTTTCCCAAGACTATCAGACAATAACAGCAACATTACTGAAGGTACAGATACATAGTCTACATAGAAAGCATAGCAGCACATTAACTACAGCAGTTATGGTCTTGTGGCTCTAAAGACAAAAGGTGTTTGGGTTCGATAGAAACTTAGGTTAAACTTTGAGGGGCAGAATATAAGTAACAGTAAGTATTTTACAGATGTGGTAGTCAATAGTGTTTTAAGTTCATTTAGTTCATTTATTTATTATTAATCATTTAATCTTTCAGGAATTACATTTGTAGATTAATCCAGTCTGTAATACTGACTGGCTTTTTTAAAATAAAGGTATTTAGGCTGCAGTTACTCACTGCCCTGGTCAGTTCCTTCATTCAAGTTCCTTGACCTCTCCAGGTTGCTGAGTAGTGTGTATCTGTAGGTGTGTATAGTTGAGCCTGTATGTAAGAGGATCAGCGGCGTCATTAAGAAGAGCAGCCAGCAGCCAGGCACTGACAGCAGCTTTGTGGACTAAATGACTGCCTGGAAGGATAAGAGCACATCAGGTAGAAAGACTGCACCTCTACAAACTTCTGTGTAACAGCAGCAGACAAACACACAGCTTCATTTATAGCACAAAGAGGATGTTAGTGTAAACTGCTGAAAGTACCTTCCAGCTGACCTGTATGTGTGATAAATCTGTTCCAGGCCCAGGAATTTAGAAACTGGACTTAAAGTTATAAAAAAATCATTTACTATTTAATAAACCTATCTTCTAAACAGCAATTACAGTATAGTATGTGCCATATTGCCTGGCTTTTTCGCCAGTTCTTCACCAGAGTTTGCCGTAAAGCATGTAGGAGGAGCAACTTTTGAACATCAGACTCAAAGCTGGCTGGTATAGAACATGGGACAAGAGATGTTGTATGCACAGTCTCTCCCATTGCAGCCAAGTAGGTTTCAGAGGAGCCACAGGTGTCTTGGTTTTTCAGGACAGCTGCTGTAGGCAGATTTACACATGTAGAGTTTTCCAGGTACCTGGAGCTTGAGCTTGCACACCTTAATATTATTCTGCTGGAAACCTTGATTAATCTGGGAAACTACCAAAATCCTAATGCTTTCTACACCATACTGTTGGGATGATTTATGTTGGTGTGTGATTCTTTTTTTTACAGCATATTTAGTGTTGTGTTTGTGTGTTGTAGACTGTCAAGGTGAGGTGGTCTCCGGCAAACGTCAGGCATGCTACAATGTTTTTTTGGAGAGAAATGGCTTCCTCCGTTGTTCCTCCAAAGGACACCATGTCTGTTCAGTGTGCTTTGCTAATGTGTGCTTTTCAATAATCATTCTAAGGAGGTGCTTGAAAAATTATTTTGTTTTCATGATGTAGTTTTTTACCAGGATACTGATCCACCAGAAATTTGACTTTACAGCTACAGGTGTATTTATAATCCAATAACTTAAAATGCATTCACTGCACTCAGGTGACCTCCGTTTAACTAATTTTGTAACTCTTTAAACCAACTGGTTTCACCAGCAATGATTTTGGTGAGTTACTATAAAGAGAGTGAATACTTATACACTTGTTTTCTTATTTCTTATTTTGTACAGACATGTTTTAAACTTGACACAAAGGAGTTAGGGAGAATTTTTATCCAATCAGTTCGTATTGCCACAGGTGGCCGCCAGTCAGGTTCTACACAAGTCGTAAGGATGACTGAAGCAAACAGGATAAAGTCTAGCAAAGGGACTGGATGTCTTTTTAAATGCTATTGCCATTATTATTATTATTAAGCGTATAGTGATATGCAAAATGCCATTTATAACATTTTTAAATGAAACTTCCTGTCTCGTTTTGGTTTTATAGGTGAATTTTAAAGGATTTATTATGAAAAAAACAAATGTTGATGTTATGCAGGTGAGGGAACACAGGATACAGGAACTGGAGAGGTGAGTGATTCAGACCAGCGCAAGATTATCTTCCTGCAGACAGGAGTGAATACTAATGATAGTGAGTATGGTAGTTGTCAGGTAAGTGGTTGGTATTGTGCAGGTGGGGACTGTCTGGAGAGGAGACTGGCACACAAGATGGCAGATGATTACATACTCACACACACAAACAAAGCAGAGGTAAGCGCAGTTATTAGGTCCAGGACACGTTCAGGGTAGGTGACAGTAATCATAAGACAGGTCAGCTTCAGGATGGCTGGAAAGTAGCATGCAGCGCTTACAATCTGGCGATTGGCAAGGAGCCATAGATGTGCCTTGTAGGAGGGGAAACCAGGTGTTAGTGATCAGACTGATTGCAATGAGAGTGAGCAAAGAGAGAGCAGGAAGTTGACCATATATGGAATATAAGCAGGCTGCTAGGGCTGAAAAGGTGAGTGGATCAGAGAAAGACAGTGGAACAGCTCAGAGTAATTAGGCTGTTAGGGTGAATGTTAGAGTGAATGAACAGATCATTCAAAACATGGATAATGAAGTGGTCTGAAAAGCAGCTAGCAACAGCTCATAAAGCAGCCACAGCGACAGGTGTCTCTTATCAACAAAACTAATGTTTTCAGTCAAAAATGAAAACTCTGTTTTTGTTTCTATGTAAATTCACAGATGTAGTGTTGGGCCTTATCTAGTGTTCAGCCAAAATGCAATTTAGCTCCACTATAGGAACCAAGGTCAGAGGGAAGGA
This sequence comes from Helostoma temminkii, assembly GCA_900302695.1. Taxonomy (NCBI): domain Eukaryota; kingdom Metazoa; phylum Chordata; class Actinopteri; order Anabantiformes; family Helostomatidae; genus Helostoma; species Helostoma temminkii. The sequence goes on along the minus strand of OMLM01020137.1, from coordinate 15,003 downwards.
ACGAAGAAAATGTAAAGAACAATGTGTGCAACAAACAAGTGCGGAGAGCATACAAAAGGTTGCAGAGTTGCCACTGAGATAGTAAGATAGACAATACAGTAGTGCCACATCTAATAGCACAACCCAACCCTCAGCTATAGAGACCATACAAGAAGAGACAATAAGAATAAGACAATAAGAATGTGTGTATAATATCGTCTTTGTTTTTGTGCTTCTCAGGAATGTCATGGAGGTGGAGATGAACAGCGAATCAACCCAAAGGCCTAATGATAGCATAGAAATGAGTGGCAGAGCTAATCAGACGTGTTTTTAAAGTTATCGTCTCTGTTTGTTATTGGATGTAAACGTCTGCAGATATAGATATAGGATATGCAGATATAGAAGCCAGATGTGTTTCATAGCAAAGACTGCCCTTCTGTTTCAGTAGATTAAATAATGGTAGATTTGGTTTGGGTGTTGTCAGATTCTAGAATCATTGTATGGTTCTTCTGCTGGCCAGTGATTATGAAACTGGATTGGATGGTTAGGTTAGGGTTAGAGGGTTTGGGTCAGAGGATGCACCTGGCACATGCCTCTCGACTTGACTACTAACAGGCTGGCACCCTTACTCCAGCTTTTATGCGGAACCACTTCTGAGTAGAGTAACAAGGAGTAACGTGGCTGTATTTTGTGCCTTGAATATCAGCTACATAGCAAATATGTGATTGCCAACTTTGGCAGTCTTCTCTATCTCCACACACACACACACACACACCATGGACCACCATCTTATTTTGGCAGCAGCAGAAATTACAGTCATGGTTAATGGGTTCACAGGACAAGAGGCTGTGTTTGTACCGCTTTTTATAACTCCTCTTAATGCCTGTAAGCAGAGTTCATCATCATTCAGGATGTATCCTTGTGTGTGTGTGTGTGTGTGTGTGTCTTACAGCATCAACAAAAGGGTGTTTGCACATGACAAAGCATCAAAAAAGCATCAAAAAGCACTTCAGGGTTCTCCCTGAGTCGGAAAACTACATTCACAGAGCAGCGAAATGCTATTTTCGGCACACTGTCACACTATACGGCGAATTGAAAAATTAACAAGGAGCATCAGTTTGACTCCCAGCCCAATGGGTCATTTTTATAGTGACATAGTTATATAATTGCACTCTTACTAGCCAGAGTGGAGCAAGAGTGGACAGGTGGCCTATGCTGAACTCTAACCACATAAAAGGAGAGCTCCCAGTCAGTCCACAGTCTGACATTTAAAAATCTCTCCGCCCCTGCAAGGCCATGTGAAGCTCTGAACTACATACAGCGTTGATGCTGAACCACTCAGCATGCACCACTGTCACTCATTCGGATGACGTTCGGTCTGTTTTAGTCACGTCTTGTTTTCACTGGAGCTAGAACTGCAGTAGACAGTTGACTTCAAACTTCAGCCACAAATGCACCAGTAATGACATTAATGAAGATGTCTGGCAAGTTCAGAGTGGATTTAGAAGGAGGGTGACGACCTCTCCTGTAATAAAAATGCCGGACCATGGAGATTTCAAATAGTTCCACTAGTTCATCACTGTGAACTAATTTTAAGATAATTAAATGACAGTGATGATATGCTGACAATTACGCCCCTAAATTTTCCATATTAGATATTGGATGCTGGATATTGTATGTTGGATATCAGTTTTCATCTCACCTGTTTCACCTGTTCATTAGCTGCAAACTGTTTCAGTGGCTGCATTTCGAAGGTATTTTGTATGTTATAGTGCTAATTCCCTTTGTCTCAGTCCGTGTTTAAACTCCTCATCTTCTCCTTTATCCTCTGTTGTGTTAGTTTTTCAGCTGCACTGCTGCCAGGCTAAGGTTCTACCAACATGGTGCAACTCATCTGCACTCTGCCATCTTCGCTGCTCACCTATGGACTCACCACTTAAGCCCTTTTACACAGAAACGTGACATTATTGGTGAGAAGGTGGCCCCTGCTTTTGGACTCCTTTGCCTATTTACAATGCACGTAAAGACACTCCAGTGTGCATTTCGCACAGATACCAGCACATGTAACACTCACATGGAATATTCATTGCCTTCATGACAATGTGCTTTACTAGTTTTACATTCATGTCTCAAATACAACTGATGTGCATTGAGTACAATATGAGGATCATGGTCATGTGGGTGATATGAGGCTGGAGGAGAAACACTATTCAAATGACTTGCAGCTCTGCAGTAGGAAGAAATTCTTGAATGAAGTTAGAGTTGGAGTAGTGGGGTCTGGTTAAACATAATAATACACTCCAACCGCTTTCACATCGTAGTGGCGCTCTGTGAGTCTGATTGCAACCAAACATTATTTTGTATAAGTGTGAATCACGTTCCATTTAAAAATTTCTGAAAGTAGTGATATTGCCATTTAATATGTATGAACTCTTTAATTATCATAATTATCGTAACTGAAAATTTGTGATTTCACTGACCTACTGTTTACTGTTCAGAAGGACTCTGAGCTGTTCACTGAAGCCAGGTGCTGCACACTCACTCTATGTAAAGTTACCTTAGACACTATCTGACTCATAGATGACCTAACCCTACTATGATGTAAGCTCTCACAATCCCTCATGCTCCAAATTTATTGTTATAGCTCTCTAATCTCCCTTTGTTTCTGCAGGGCTTCAGTGTTGTGTGTGTGTCTCCCCTCCGACAAATAAATCCTCACTTCATACATATGCCCTGGCCAAACTAATGATGTATAATGAAGTCGATCTAGTGTGAGTTTAGATTGTTGATGTTTGGAGAATGCCGATGCAAACGTGAGATTTATTGCAAAACCAGTCAGTCAAAACATTTTGATTAATGTGTTCTCATTTCCACTGCCAGTCCTCAGCGAAGTAGTAATTATACCACATTCCTGCCACATTAGATTTATCATAAATACACACTACTGACTCCAAACCAGTTCACTTCAACCCCATAGTAGAATGATTTGGGAAACTGTCATATCAATCACATGGATTAATGCCTTGCAAAAATGCACTGGTAATCACTGTATTTTACTCTGCACTGCTTTTTTAAAATGTCTATTTAGTACAAAATGAGTTGTCTTCCTTTAAAGAACGATCTGTATGGGTCATTTGTACCAGAAGTGCATTACACTTGGGAAATGTTCAGTGGTCGTAGTAAATATGACACAGGACAACAACCTCCTAACTTTAATGCTCATATACAGAGGATTCAGAAAGTATTTAGACCCCATTCATCTTTCAAATTCTTTTTTTTTCAATATTCTACACTCAGTGCCTCATAATGGCAAAGTGAAACAGAATTGGCAATAAATACTATATCAGAGCAAAAGCTTTTTGTCCAAAGACAGGATTATTGTAAGGCACAGATCTGTGGAAGGCTCCAAGAAATGTCTGCTGCACTAAGGGATCCTAAGAGCTGAGTGGCCTCCATAATTCTCAAATGGGAGATGTTTGGCACATCCATGGTCTTCTAAGAACTGATCGCCTGTACAGTCATGGAAGAAGGGCCTTAGTTTGAGAGGTGACCAAGAACCTGATGGCCACTCTGAGCTCCAGAGATCATGTGTGGAGATGGGTTAAAGTTCCAGAAAGACAACCATCACTGCAGCCCTGAAAGCCTCTCCTTAGTGGAAATCATATGAAAGCCCAATTGAAGGACTATCAGACTGTGAGGAATAAGATGCTCTGCTCTGATCAAATCAAGATTAAAGTGTTTGGCCTGAATTCTAAATGTTATGTCTAGAAATAATATGTCTAGAAACGGGCACCTGTGATGCTTAGTCTGGACTGAACTCCACCCAATGCGGGGGGTTCTTTTACCAAATGCTATGGAGGATTTGTGTTTTGCGCTTTTCTGTTCAGCCACTGCAGCACTAAACACCTCCCTAATAACTTAGTACCATTTTGTCATTACTTCTGCCCTGTGTTTATCTGATGCTTCCATACGCAGAGGAAACTGTTCACAAGATGCACTTATATGCAGCAGTGGCACCTGTGGGAGCATCACATGAAGCCTGATGGGCAGTGTAGTCACTGCAGCTGACTCTCAGTTTGGGATGAAGCCTGACATTGCGTAGGAGTCTCACACATCCATCCATCCACTGCCACTGGAGGGGAAAACAAAACAAGAAAAACCTGCTTTTGACTTTTCCCTCTCTCTTTTATACTCATCTCACAGCGAATGTCAAAGGTGCTTTATTGGCATGAAATGTGCAAGATGTTATTGCCCCAGCAAACAGGATTCAGTTCACAGTGACGAAAAAATATATTTTATCCTAGAGGACAGAAAGATGTTTGTCAGTATTCTTTTGTCTGATTAGTTAAGTTTTTCTTAAAATGTCAAATCATTCCTTTAACTGAAGCTGCACACCCTACAGGCATAAAATTAAATTAAAAAAAACATTTTGAAGATTTATGTTAAAGCCACAATTTTTTTTAATGATAAATCGTGTTGTACTTGAAGACACACAACATACAGTGCAGTTCTGAACTGATAATTCTATTTTCAACTAATGCCCACACTGGCTTCATCATCTTACAGCACTGAACAACTTTTACTAAGTCAGGCAACCTTGGAAGTTTTTTGTGAGTGGATTCAAAATATAATATTCAAAAACTGTTCTATAAAGTAAACACCACATGAAATTTGCATTTTAGCGATTTGACCACCATTCAAAAGTTTGGACACAGCTTCTCCTTTAGTTTTTTTTTTTTTACTTTCAACTCCAAACACACCTCTGGCATATGTAAGAGCTAGTTGTCCAAGAAGGACAGTGATGGAGTGCTGCATCTGATGACCTGGCCTCCACAATCATCTAACTGGTTTGGGATTAGTTGGAGTGGAGAGTGAATGAAAAGCAGCCAAGTATTCACCATCTCTGGGAACTTCCTTCAGGATTGTTGGAAATCCTTCCAGGTGACTTCCTCATGAGAAACACTGAGAAAATGCCAAGAGTGTGCAAAGCTGGCATCAAAGCAAAAGACGATTACTTTGAAGAATCTAAATATAAAACATATTCTGGCTTGTTTAACATGTTTTTGTAAATGTATAAAATAACAATAAAGAATAAAAAGAAAACCACTGAAGGAGAAGAAGTGTCTAAACTTTAGACTGGTAGGGTAAAGTGAGGCTGCACACTGCAACCATCTCAATCCCGTAGCAGCAAGAAAAGTAAGATTAAAAGTAAAATTATATTTATTAATATATATTTGGGCAGTGACAGAGTTTTATGATTTTGCCTTTACGCAACACCACAATGCATTTGAAATAAAACAATCAATGTGATCCTAGTGTAGACTTTTAGCTCTATTTTAAGAGGCTTCATAAACTGGCCTGCTGGAACTGCAGTTTCTAACTAAACACTGCAGATGGAAAAAAGCCTGGTTCAGCTTTGCAAACATGTGCTATGCAACGTATAATTTTACAAGTCTCACTTCACAAAAATGTATTCTGAGTTTTGGACTTACCATACCCACTTCTGCACAGATTTACTGCATAAGCTTTCTCTGTTACTATGCTGTGTTATTTGCTAAGACATTTTGTGCTGCAGCTCTGTGGAACCCCAGTAAGTGAACGGTTGATATGTAACGTCTGACAGCAAGTGACACATATTTCACTTACATTCGTTATTGTAGGATTTTCATTTCAACAAATCCTAATGTGACACAGTCTATGTATTTAATATCATTTGCAACCAAACCCTCTAAATCCACTTACATACAGAGACTACATTTGAGTAGCAAAGTGCAGCAGAAGCTTATGACTGACAAGATGTTTATCTATCCCTGATATGTTAGTTCAAAAACAACCATTTTGCATACAGAAAATTACATATTTGCTCTCGGAGGGAGTGATGCAGCTGGTGAAGTGGCTGTTTTAAGATTTAATACATCACTTAGATGAGTCATCGTCGTGTTGTAATCACTGTAGTCTGTGTCAGTTTATTGAAACAGCCAAACCTTAGAGAGCATATTCAGTTCACTAACAGACTGTGAAAACCTGCCTAACATTAGCTGATGAGCTGTGATGGATGACATGACGTCTACTGATCAGTAATACAGTAACAAGCAGATCAACTTGAATATTGAGGTCAACTAAAATATTTTACTGTTAAGTTAGATCGGCTTTAAATATCTGCTATAAACTCATTGACTTTTCAACATAACTCAGTTATGTGGAATCTGTTGTTTGGGTTTTTTTTCTGAATAACAGCACAACTTTATTCTTTGTATAATGAAGAGTTTCTTGTTTCTTTTAGCCCGTCCCTTGGGCACCGCCTCAGCAGATCAGTTTTCTCTGAACTGACAAGCATTCAGTTCTCCCACATCTTGGAGGTCTGACATGTGGTCAGGAGGACCTGGGTTGTGAACCTCAAAGACAATGAGCAACCACTCCAGCAACATCCACTGTCACCCCTTAGTGTAACTGCTTACGCTACTTTATTTGAAGGTCATTTGCAGTTAACGGAGTGCAGCCTTGTCTCTGCTGAAGAATCCGACTCTGCTCCGGTCATGCTGATGATCCTTTCACTTCCTTTTGTGTTTCTGCGTGAGAAACTCATGATGCACATGGCCCTGTAGATTCATGTCCTTTTATGGGCAATGGCAGAGCGTTTCCTCATGCTAAATAGGAACAGCTAGAACGCAATTTGAACTCTGACATAAGAAAGTATGAGCAAAATCCGTGGTTTAAAAACGTCATGAATCTGGTGTTGATTTTCCTTAGGACTTTTCTTGCGAACAAATTGAAGAAAAAACAACGGGAAATGTTTGATGCACGATGCAGTGTTGGGGTAAAACATGGCTAAAGCCCACGAGGATCAATTAACGATGAGGGGGCACCTTTGATTAACTTGGGGAAAGTGAAGGCAGGAGCTTGAGCCCCTGGAGACCCTCCTTCTGTGCATGCCTGCCTCTTCATATATAGCAGATAGTGCTGGTCTTTTCAGGGTGATTTCTGCACCTTGAAAACCACTGATTAAAACTCATGGCATGAGATGCACAGCTTTACAATCTTTATTTAAGCTGATCAGTAAACAAGACTTGGTGGTGAAGAAATACTACAACCAGAGCTGCAGGTCTTCGATGAAACCTTGCTTGTGTTGGTGTCGTAGAACAGTGATAGTTTCACTGGGTGAAATATTAATCAATAATAAAAGACAAGAAAATGATTTTTGCTTTCTGTCTGAACAGCTCTTGGTGTACACTTGGACCTTGGAAAGTAAATAAAAAGGGAAGTGAAACTTTCTGAACTATTCAGCCAACAGACATTTGTTTTTACAAATGCCTGTTCTCCTTTTTCTGCCCGTCTCCTCCTCAAGGACTGTGCTCGCTTATGCTGGAGGGCTTCAGTGCACCTTTCAGTGAGTACAGTTTCATTTTACTTTGAATTGTTGTATTTATGAGCCACAGTTTAAACCGAGGGTTCTTATTTTTGCTAAAGACTTTATCGATCCAAGCGGTAAAATTCTTAAACTACTCAGAAACGTGTAAAATGATGCAAATTATATGAATTAAAATGGCGTGTGAGTCAGTTAAAACTGCTCCATCATTACCAGCAACATAAAAATGACAATATATCATATTCATAGATTCTGCATGGAGGCTACTTTTACTTTTGGTACTGCAAGTACTACTTGTGCTACTTTTATACATTTACTTAACATGTTGATTGCGATTTGTACTTTTATATATTTCTTTTACACTGTAGCATTGCTGCTTTTACTTAATTAAAAGTAGTAATACAACTCCTCTCAACCAGTGGAGGCAGATGACCACCCACCCTGAGCCTGGTTCTGCTGGAGGTTTCTTCCCTCAGAGAGTTTTCCTCTCCACAGTCTCCCAGAGCTGCTTGAGTGGGATTTGTTGACTTTTCTATAGAATTCCATATATGCTGTGTTGTTATATTCTGTAAGGTCCTAAACTGTATATTGTAAAGTGCTTTGAGATGACTTTAGTTATGAATTGCACTACATTAAAATATACGACTTTACAGCATTCTACTCTCTCTCTCTCTCTCCCTCTCTCTCTGTCTCTCTCTCTCTCTCTCTCTCTGGAGGCGGTCGCTAGGGGAATGGGCGTGGCGTGTCAGCCAGGCGGTGACGTCAGCGGGAGCTGTTCAAAGCGGTGTGGTGCTGAAGAGACAAGTCTCCCCTGCCCCGTCCCTCCCGCTCAGTCAGACAGCCAGTCCCCTCGCTCGGTTGGTCCGCAGACATCAGCTGGTCCGCAAACGCTGGATTTCACCGCCTCGGAGACCGTTTATTGGCGCTCAGGACTGGACGGTTCAAGAAGAAGAAAAATAGAAACTGTCTGCACCGTTCACACATCGGCTTGAAGCCCATGTGGGAGACGTTTCCACCAAGTAAGTCCCTTCTTTCCTGTCTGGCTTTCTGTCGGTCTAACGTGGCGGGGTGGATGCACCTTTTCCTGGGTTAGAAAGGCTAATAAATCCTAAGTGATCTCCGTCCCAGTGAGATCATTTCGGCTTTAGTTGTATAGTAACACACACGTATCCCCTCTGTCTGTAATTATCAGCACCGTGTATGTGTACTCTGAGGCAAGTCTTCCAGCCGCGCCTAAATCTCACCCCGAGCCTGCCTGGGGTAAAACATTTGACTCGTATTTGCATGATCCAGAGGCCAGAGATGCTGCCCGCCTCTCTCTGCCTCTCTCTGCCTCTCTCTGCCACAAACACACACACTCTCTCTTTTCTTTGCATGGATGCCACAGAGCACAAAGCTACTGCAACTGAATAGAAATATAAATAAAAAGCACGGTGTGTGTGTGTGTGTGTGTGTGTGTGTGTGTGTGTGGTAAACTGGGGCTGGCTCTATAAACACCACTATTCTATAATTGTAACTTCATTTAATTCCATTCTTTAAAGTCCAGTGGGTCAATGGGCATTTTGCTGACTGGTTGCCCCATTTAATGGTTTTAATGGTTTACACTGGAGACCACTGGGATTGTTGATAGCTGATCCAGCTTCACAGCCTGTGGGAGAAAGTGCAGGAGAATCTGCTGAGAGGTGTTGCTTTCTCCACGGTACATGTAGGTGTGGCCCTGCTCTCCTCTCTTCACCTCTTCTCCTCTGGTTTGTTCTCTCGTCTGCTCCTCAGCACCTGCTATAAACCTGTCTCCCCTTCGCCTTCACTCCCATGTACGCTACTGGCAATCAGTGTAATTGTCTTTGTTTTGCTCTGTACAGCACAAATTAGTGCTTTGAAGCTTCTTTTTTGGTCTATTTTATATCAAGCTTGTCGAAATGTGTGGTTGTTCTTAAACCATTTCTGTTCACACTTCCATCAGACAAATTCAAATGAAACAGATTTTTTTTTCCACCACTAAGATTTAAATGCTCTGACTTTTAGCTCCCAGTATGAATCAGACTCCCACAAGCCTGGATTGTACATCTCCTATAATGCAACTCAGTAGTGGTGTTCATTATGCTGCGTTTATGCCAGCTCAGCAGAATGGGAGGGATGGGTACAGCCCCCATGGGAATGAGCCAGGAGCATTCACGCATTAGTCCAAGAAGATGGTCGTCCGTTATGTTACTGTCACGCTGTTGCTGCCATTGAATTAGCCACTTGCACATCTTGGCTAACTAGCTAAGTGAGGATATTATTGCTGGTGTTAGAATATACATAAAATTAGCTTTGTAAGTATATTAGTCATGAAAGTGCAGAGTCGGACCAGCAGAGGCACATGGAGTTCTACTTTTGGCTGTGGGAAGTTGGACAGCAGTGAGACCCAGCATAAGACGCTCCCCATGAAGTTTTGTATAAGTGTGCCTATTTGGAGATGTACCATTTTAGTTTATAAGCAAGAAACAGCAGACAAACAGAAAATTGGCTTCACTGATAAAGAGAATGACCAGAAATTATAGATCTGCATCTCAGAATTTCAAGTGGGAGTTGAGCAACACAGCCTTGGACATTTCTCTGCTCTGCATGATAAATAGTGAAACAATAGTTGAAACATCCCTTTACATTTCATCAGTTCCAACGTAACCTTTCCCATTCTAGTCTGGATAATTCTGGTATTTGTGAAGCTGAACATTATGCACAAAATCTTTTTGCACTTTCCTCTCAGCCTCTGCACCAAGAAGCACACAGGCCATCTGGGCACTCGCAGGGTGCCGCTTGAGCTCTACGCACATCCTGACGTGAACACATCGTGACATTTTAGCAGAGGCAGATATGTGAAAGGTGACACTGCTGACATCATGACAGAGCAGCAAAAGTGCATGATACATGTTCACAGATGATCCAAACATGCAACACGGAGAACTAGTGCTGCATTGTTTGTCTTTGTATCTATAGTGAGATTAATTCATCTCCTTGTGGATTTAGATCTGGGCCTGTAGCTCGACTCTTCTTCCATTTACACAATTATCTCTGTACTAATATAATCCCCTTCTTTCATTAATACACCATGTTTGCCTTTGGTTCTGTGAGTTACTTAATGCGGTTCTTGGCTTGAGACCAGCCTGCCAGGGGAGCAGAAGGCATCACAATATGTCCACATCTTTAAACATAAGCTTGAGACTAACCTTTTCAGTCTGGTTTTTGTAGTTACTCAGTCTTTGGTGGGTGCCTGTGAACGTCTCTGTGAGTTTTAGATAGTAATTTGTTTTTAATATGTCAAATAAAAGCCCTGGTGTCTTTATTAAACTTGGCGCATGCTGAGGATTTTGACATTCAATATCTTAGAATAAGCCTGAGGCCACACATATATTTGAATTCAAGCTCAGACCATGTGATAAGGACTGAGTATTGATTCATGGTCGGCTCCTATTTGTCTTTTTTTTCCTAAATAAGACAAAACATTTGTTATATTTGCCAGTTTTCCCTTTTCTAGCCTTTTCTACTCGAGATCTAGTGGTCGTTCCGGAAAAATGGTCATCCCCCTAGTCCTCTCCAACTATATCCACCAAATGGGTTCCTGGGTGTCCAGTGGACAGGGTTTCTGTTCATTACAGTGCAGGTGGGTGAGTGGAGCTGGCAGGTCGACAGGGCAGGCAGGTGGGGGTCTGACAGGTCCTGGAGTCTGGTGACACCTGATAGTGCAGGATCTGGTTTCACCACCTGTGTGCAGGTGGACAGACTCAGTAATACTTGCTAATACTTAACTGTGTAAGCCCTGGATAATAATGGGTAACGTCTGGGTAACAATACTGGAAGTTTATACAAACCTTGTACACCTGTGTTTTATTGGCTCACGATGTTTATGGTGGGATGTCAGTTTAGGTTTGCTAGACTTTCTTGTTGCTGTCCTTCCTCTCAGGAAGATCAGAAGTCATAGACCAATATGCCTCTAATGTGGACTTTCACTAATACAGCTGATTCTCTGGCTCTGTCTGTCTCACTCTTCATGCTCTATGGAACATGATCTTTGGTTAGCTTGTTCAGCCATCCACTGCTGTACCAGATCATTTATGGTCTCCCAGGGTTGATGATTAGATGCAGTCAAAGCACAGTTCCTTCATCCTTGTTTCAGGTGTATTTACTTTTTGATTTGTCTTAATAAGTACAGAGTGTGATCATGTTAATTTAAAACAGGCGTTGCCATGACCTAAATCAGCTGTGTTCAGTCAACTGGAAGCTGGAAGATACCATCTTAGATAAGTGTGGAGTGGGGGGGGGACAAAGTGATTTGTTATCTTCCAGCTTCTGATTGACTTAACACACCTGGTCCAGGTAATAGGCAAGTGTGTACAGCAGGTAAGAAAAACAGCAGAGCAGAGGCCTTCAGGGACCAGGCCTAGATATCATGTACTATAACCTTTTCAGGCATCCAGTGTGGGAAGCCTGCAGAGCATGTCTATAACCTCTATAACCTCGTCTGCTTGTTGCTCCTTCTTGACATCTCTGCATGTTACTGTGTCCTACAGATACATAATACACTTCTAGCAGACAAACACAATTCTTCTTTTACCCAGCATTTTTGAAGCACTGCCCCAGATTAGCGGATAAAATGAGTATGTCGAGCCCCAACTGTTCATCTTACGTTCATCTTAAAAAGAACGAGATTGTCTTTATATAACGGCAAAGATTTCACACTGTGGCACAGCTTTCTTATTTCCCCTCCACTAGGTGTTCTCATATGAGCCTGAATAGAGTTTATTGTCACAACCACAGGCATTGTGGGAGGTTTCCTGCTTAGATCCATGATCACACACACAAAGCCTGAGCCAAAATAAAAGCAACATATTTCAGACTGCACCAAATTTTCAGTCAAGTCCCATTTTTAAAGGTAAAATCTCTATCTGTCCTAATGTTGTCGGCCTGGGCAGCAGTACAGCAGAGATGAGAGAGTTGTTGTGGACAGCTGAGAGGAGCCCTGCTGTGTTTTGAATCATCCACTGCAAACCTTCAAAGATGTGTGATACCTGTGGGCTTTTGCTGTTAATTTTAAACCGTGAAGATACAAACACGGTGTGAAATATGGCTGCTGTGGTTTACTCTGTTTGAACAGACTTGAGATAACATACACTGTCAATAGCAGATAATAATGAATACTGCATTTATTACTGTATCATTTGACAAACTCTGACAGGTTCTGGGTAGCCTGTTAATTAAGACCAATTTGCTGTAATATGCTCATTTTATTTGATTTCTTACACATATTTTTGCCATTATCCACTAATGTTGACATAGAAGCTGTGTTAGCAGTCTCCACTTTGAGACAACATGAGCTCAGGATTATTATTAAAATCTGAACCTTTCTACAATTGCAATCTCTGGACATTGTTCTTCAAGAATTTAGCAGTGAACGCACCATCAGACAGACATCATGTGAATTGCAAGCTGCCTATTTCTTATCATGTTCATGCAGTTTATAAGCCTAAAGCATCATGGCATTCTTGCACAGAGCTTCTGTACAGGTGATATACTGTAACATGTTCCAGCAGCTGTGCCACATAAGAGAGTTTCAGTAAAGAAAGAGGCTTGTATCTGTTACTTGTGTGTAAAAACATTAGGTGCTTGCTGCTGGATGTCCACTACTGACAGACAGTGACCTGTTAGAATGAAATAGAACCGAACAGTATTTTATTGTCCAGTGAAGCTTGAAACCCAAGGAAAACACCCCTTTTTCTTCTCTCATTCTTATTTGCACATAATGATAAAGGTTGGGAGTAGTTACGTGTCAGAAAATTACAGCTGGTTCTCAGTGTGTATCATATGGCAACCAAGAAAAAATGTTGCCAAATGTTTAAGTTTAAGGATCTCAAAGGACAGTTTTCACCAGCTGCCAAACACGTCACACTCAGTGCAGAGGTCAGACAGGCAGCCCACTGAAAGCTGTAGGATTAGCTATTTCATGGGATCGTCAACCTGATCCTCTGTGTTTGTTAGGACGGCCTACTTAAGACCACATCTGGTCAGAATGTATCAATGTGCGCACTGAGGAAATCATTTAATCTGTATAAAATGTAGGTCTCTTCTCCATCATTTGTTTAAGATGCTGGACTGTTAAGAACAGAGCTACTTCTTTTACAGCATCATAAAGGCTGGTATTTATTCTAAAGCCATGAACGGTCCAAATGGGCCTGTTGTTCACTGAGGCATGGTCTCTGTACGAAGTGCATGTTAATATTCTGTGTTCAGAGCTTGCTAAAAAGATGCTAAATGGCCACAAATGAATGAGCAAAGATGTGATCTCAAAGAGACAAAGGCCATTTTTGACCATTTGCTGTAGATAAGGATTGCAAGCAAATATGGTTAATATGTTTCAGCTGGCAACACACTGTGGTCAGCTACTACCTGAATGTGCTGAATGGCTTCACTGATGACATGGACATACTTCAAGATGACACTGTCAGGACTCATTGGGCTCAAATTGGGAAACAGTGGTTCACGGAGCATGAGACGTGATCAGCCACTGCAGAGTCCAGACCTTAACCCAATAGAGAATGTTGGGGTTATACTGGGGAAGGCTTAAACTAACGGCCGGATCCCATCATCAGTACAAGATCCTGGCAAGAAATTAATACATTAGCTAATTGGAAAGATGCAAATGCAAGGAGGGTAAAACATATTTTACTTCACTTAAAAATTAGGTAAAAAATTTATAAAACAGACGATAACCTGCATTTTTTTAACATCAAAATATGATTCTGGGACATGTTAATCCACCTGGTAAAACAGACCTTGAGGTCAGGGCGTGCACCCACCCTGAGCAAAAATATATAGGCTGTTTACCAGGCAGCGAATACTGTATGGACTATATGATTACAGTATGTGGCTACTTTAGTCCTAATTAAACCCTGTAGAGCTGATTAGAGAGCAGACCATGTATGAACATTCACCCACCAATTTCTCCTCCGCCCTCTCCTCTCTTTCATTTGTACTCAGACTGCATGGTCTTCATCTTTTCACCCTGTCTTCATGTGGGCGGTTGTCCTTTACATGTCTCTCTCTCTATCTCTCTCTCTTCCCCCACCACTCTTGTAAGTCTGCCATTCGCCTGTTTTCTCTGTATTCTCCATCTGTCTATCTCGTTCCCTACATCCATGCTGGCACGTTCGTGTGCCAGCATGGCACCATGACTGGATGTCTGCTATTGCATTTTGTTGCACCTTGTCCAAAGAATACCACTCTAATGCTGAGCCACCCCATTCCTCAGAGATGTTCTAATGTTGTATTAGAATCAGTCAATTATAAAATCTACTGCTTAAACAATTCATGACTGTAACTGTACTTTCCATCTACTAAATATACAGTATACTTTAAATATCCTGCTTTTAAACACTGGATACTGAATTTACCATAAAAAGCCTAAATATTGTTTCTTGCTTTTTCATTATTTAATCCATCAGTTATGAATGAACGTAATTGAGGACTTACAGCTGTTGCTGTGTCACCTCGTCACTACAGGAAATAATGTATTGATGACCATGTTACATTTTTACTGGAAATGATGCTATATAAACTTGTTTTGCACAATACTTAAATACACTAAATAAAGTTTTATCTACTGTCCACTAAAAATACTGAAA
>OMLM01020136.1:49199-62781 GCA_900302695.1 Helostoma temminkii | reverse complement strand
ACCAGTGACTCACATTAATCCAGTGCAAATAGCTGATACACAAACTGCAACACAGGGTAATTTGTGGAGGATTACCAATAGAAAATGGACGGAAAAGACATTGATCACACCTTTCTGAAGCCGACATGAAACGAGGATGATTCAAGATGAGTCACCCTTTTCTTCTTCTATTATTGGTGAGGTCAACAAGCCTTAGAAAATAGAAAATAGAAATAATATTATTTAGGAATTCATTGACACAGCCACAGTTTCTTTTTTAAGAGGCCACCCACAGTCGACACAAGGCTCCACCAGCGTCATTAAATGCTATTTTATCCCAGCAACAAGAGAATACGCTGTCAGCTGTGCCACAACAAAACAAAGTTGATAAAACATCCACTGTTCTGGAGCCTATCCCAGCTGTCATTGGGTGAGAGGCAGGGTACACCCTGGACAGGTCGCCAGTCTATCACAAAATGGACTATTTGAAATCTGAGTGTGTGTGAGTTCACTACATCATTTAAACTGTTCAGGAAGGAGTATTTTTTTGTGGCTTCATGGTCACTAGACAGAGAATAGTTTCATCAACTATTATGAAAATATTGATTGCCATTTGAGCGTGCAGTTCTTGTTCTTAGTTTTGCCAACATGACTCAACCATCAACAGCCAGATAGATCAGAACTGATTAAACAAAATCTGACATATAATGTGGAATTACTGAACTGTCAACTGAGCATGTTTAAGAAAATACTTGATTCAACAGGAAATCTTTGACATAAAAATCAGTTTTTTGGTGTATTGTAGTGTGGATGTGGCCTAAATGTGGTTCTTCAAGTATCTAAGTCTCTAAGAGTGTCTAACCCTTGTTTTCCACTGAATCTGGCGGTGCAGAAGGGAGAGGGTGTGGAAGCTGGAGCTGATCATTCTGCACATGCCGTGGTGCATCCTGTGAGCATTCCAGAAATGGCTCGCCATGCCACTTCACTATAAATACGTGTCGGATAGGAAGTATAGACACAAGACTGATAGAGAATCCATTTTTTTTCTATAAAACATTAGGCTTTGTGTAAAAGTCCCTCTGTCATGTCTATAGCTGGTTGGCTGAATCTACCCAGTGCTGG
This sequence comes from Helostoma temminkii, assembly GCA_900302695.1. Taxonomy (NCBI): domain Eukaryota; kingdom Metazoa; phylum Chordata; class Actinopteri; order Anabantiformes; family Helostomatidae; genus Helostoma; species Helostoma temminkii. The sequence goes on along the minus strand of OMLM01020136.1, from coordinate 61,680 downwards.
TTTCTTCTTCTACATCTCCTCTCCACCAACTTTGACGTCCATGTAGGTTTTCTGGCCATTTGTTGTTAGAGCACCCCCACTTGCGTAACACACACAATGAAGGCACCACGTTTGACATCAGGACCCAAAATGGTGTAACACTTATTTTACCCTAAATGGTCATTAACACTGGACAACAACTGTGCAAAAGGTTAGGTTAGGTTTAGGTACTAAATAAACATGGTTTGGCTTAGTAAAAATGGCAAATGGCCAAAGGTTCTAAAACGCCACAGGAGGACAGTCTCCCAGTTGTGCCAGGCTGACTATTGCTTGGTGTTGGCACACCTGTGTTGGCACACCTGGCTGTGTTTCAGCACTGGCTAACCCAAACTGAGCTCACTCTGGCTCAAAGCATTGTGTTATTTCTCCTTCTCTGACCCTGAAGCACAACAGTGCTGCAAAGAACTTAATGTTTCGACAGAGTCATATTTTTGAGATGCACACGTTTCATTATATTCCTGTCCAAAAACAATGACTGTAGAAACAAGAATGAGAGAAGTGAGCAAGAGGAAGACGAAGATTAGAGACCTGATAGAACAAAATGGGAACGGGTAACTTCCCAGGAGATTCAGGCCGCTCTGCTCTGACGCCGGTCAACTCGGCCTCCTTGAACCACGACCCCGGGGAACCAAATTAAAAGCCATCACGGAAAACAAGGTGTTTTTTTTTCTTTAGCTTTGGATTTGTTCTCCAAAGGTCTTTGTGCTTGTTGGAATGAACGAAGCCTCCATAACCAAATAAGATTAAGATCACAATCTGAGGCAGTGCTACATTAAAAAGATAAGGCTAATGAGAGTGGCCTGCTCTCTCAACACTGTTACCTCTCATCATCTGCTGATTAAAAACAAGACGGCTATTTTTGTTTCTCCCCTTTATTCATGCTCCATTTTTGTTATCAACATTACAGGTATCAAATTTTGCATGGTTTAGCATTTAGTTTACATTTCTTCCAAGATATATCAGGTTTTTTATAAGGAAAAAGATTCACAATTGCATTTATTATATGTTACCGGGTCCAGATTGTCCTAAAAGGGTTTTCTTTTCCTGCTGAAAGAAATATCTCAGGGATAACACCTTTCGTACAAAGCTAAATCTCCCAGAAGCCCCACAGACATGGATTTAAAGCCCTCATTGGGTTTTTATAGTACATTTTTCCTGTTTGCTTTAGATAACAAATCTTTGGTTGACCCCGAGGGTTAGGGGAGCATTACAAATTAATCCCAGTTTTAATAAGTCTGTCTTAAGCCTGGGATCTTTACTCGAAAAGAAAGAAAGAAAAGGGGGAGGGAGAGAAGAAAGGGATCGGAGAGGAAAAGAAATATATTAAACCCTGTGATCACAGGCAGCTTTTCTTGTTTGTTATCCCTCCGTTTTACCTTTAATCCAATACTTGCTAATCCAATTTGTCTTTCGGGCTCCGACCCTAACTTCTGCCCATCTTACGGCTTTCTCCTAAATATGCCTGAGCCTCCAGAGTCAGTGGCCAGTGCTCTGCTGGAGCAAAGTGTGAATTCTGGGATGTATACAGAAAAGTTTGGGGTATTATAAAGAAAAAGGGGAAATCAGTAGATGTTAGCTGCTCATGACGTTAGAATAAACAGCAAAAGGTTGTTCTAGACGAGTTGTAGCTCCAGCCTGAATATGCATGAAGACCCATAATCAGATCTTGGGCAGTCACCCACTGAAGGGGAATATTGGGGAACACAAAGGGATTGATTTAATTACTTGGAGTGGGCCTGTGCTTTGGAGCTGCCTTGTTAGGAGGGAGTGAAAAGGCTGGCAGTATCCATGTGCTATTTTTGTGAGGGAGGTTTGGAGGGGGTAAAGGTGGGTGGAGGGGTGTGCAGTTGCAGATGGTGGGGGTACGACGGGAGTCTAGCTTCTTAAGTCACCAAAACCAATCCTGAGTACAAAGCTCTCCCGACTGAAAGGACCTTCATTGATTGCAACAAATGGACATAGTGAATTCTCTGTTTAACGTCAGTCTGGTCAGCACTCATTCCGTTCTGTCACCTTCTCTCTGCGGTGCGTTATGGTGCTCGTGTTTGATTTAAACAATGAAAAGAGCTCATTTAAAGCCTTTTCATTTATCCCTGGGGATCATACTGAACCTGAACAGTGTTACAAACCGATGTGTTCTAGAAAAAAAAGCGATCAGGATTGTAAAAGAAACGTTGACTAATAAGTAAGTAAATTTATTTGGCAAGGATGACTTTCAGATTCTATAATAAGCTGGTTACAAGTCGATATTTTTTGCATTATCTTTGAGTACTGTACTTCAAAATTAAAAAACACAATGGAAGACGTATACAAATATGCACGTAAATTGTCTCTACACAACGTAACACAGGTAATTAAATTACAGACAGGTGTACATATTTTCTTTATTCGAGGACCGTTGTCAGGTTTCATCCCTCTGTTGCTCCCCTCTGCGGCATTTGTCTTCGTCTGAAGGTGATGACAGATTGAAGGGTCTTTAGGGGAAAACAAAGCACTTGAGATATTGTGAAGGCGGCGTAGATGTGAGACAGCAAAGCAGAGCTCACCTGATATATCCCTGAGAGGTGTTTTCATCAAAAGGACCCCTTTCTAACATACAGACTCAGACAATAAGCCCAACAGAGTGGACTCTAGTGCCTTGTGCTTAACAGGCACCAGTGACAACGAAGCCCTTAATCATCTCATGACAAAAGCCAAAAGGCATCATCCTATTAAGCAGTGTGCTTCGCCGCTAATATGAGCTACTGCCCAGGAACCTTTCACAGGGTGCTGTGCTATTAAAGTGCCTCTGAACAAGCCAGCGGGAACCTAGGCCCATTCACCTTTCATCTGGAAGCCTGTTGTTTGGTGGCTATAGTGGAGACCGGCTCAAGATGTTAGTGATCTCATTACAGCGGTTGTGAGAAAACAGCCTCCAAATTTGAGCATCTCCCTTCCCTTTTTGTCTTCGCTCCTTTTCAATGTCCGAACCAGTATTTCTTCCTGCGTCAAAGGCTTCGCCCTTGCGTGGCCATAAATTGATTATTACTTCAGGTCCGCAAATATGCCATTTTCCTGAAAAGTTTACTCATCCACACCCCCTGCAGCACCCTCTTTCTTATCTTTTCTTTTCGGGGAGGTACACTGAATGGGCGGCCAGGTTGAAAAGCGAAGAGGCCCCCAGCATTACAAAAAAACGTTCAGATTTCTCATTTAGTTGTCTTTATGCTGCGAGCGCCATGTGGTCCTTGAAGGTGTTGAAAACATGGGAAGCACCAGAGGGATCAGAGCAATCTCATTAGCATTCGCTCAGAATTGGAGTGGCCCGGCTGTATGGTGAGTCCGAGTCCAGAGATGGCCGCCTCTGCCGCTGCTCCCTCCGGCTCTTTTTGTGCCTTTGTGTTCTTTCAAGATTTTTTTGTCATGTCGGGCTCCTTTGCTCGGCAGGACGTTGCCAAGAGGATCATGGGAAAGACAATATCATCACAGTCCTGGAGTTTGACAGCAGCTGGACAAGTTCAAAAAAGTGAAATTGCAAAAACGATAATGTGCTAGGTTGAGTTTTGCTACACAAACCAACATGTTGAGTTTTCGTTGAGCTTGAAGAAATTCACACAATCTTTTGGTGAGAGTGAAACTCAGGTGTGTAAATTTATAACAAAATGTATGTGTCTCTGTGTTGCCTTGCAAGTAGATATGCTGTGTTAGCCTAAATGCAATAGTTGTGATGTATGAATAGTTCAGTCAGTGTGGATTTCAGTTTATCACATATTAACTGATAGCTCAAAAGACACTTAGATTCCTGGCGCACAAGTGTAAGTAATAATTAAGACTATATACCTTTTAGGTGTGCTGACTCAGAGGGATGTATAATTTGATTTGACTCCTGACAAAGGCCTGTGGCTACCACTTTTATTTTTTTAATGCAAGTTAATAGTGCAGTTTTCTAAGCTAATTACTTAGCCTTTAAAAATCTAAAACGTTGTGGTCATGGGTAAAGATTGTTAATGACTAAAAGCATCAAAATATTTTTTTTTGGTAATAATCCCAAAGCTAATGAAAAAACACTGATGCTAATGTTAATGCTAATCTCAAAAGCCTAACTAGTATGTACTTTCCCAATTATATTTAATATTAGTAATTATAGATATTTATGTTTAGACCCATGTTTGTATTGATTTCCCCAGGATCCATACTTGCTCTTGGACCAGCTAGGCTAATCTCAGGTGACAAATCTTTTTTTTTGTTAAGAAAATTCTCGGTCAGAAACTCAAAAATAAATTCTCAGTAGCACCTTGTTTCTGCCTTTTATTCACTTTTGTGTTTGAATTCCTCAAGTTCCACAATGACTTTATGAACTGTTAACTGGCTACACTCATTTAAGCTAATCTAGCTAACTTGGAATAACGACAGAGCCTCTTTGCAGGTAATTGTTGAGCCGAAGGCTTCGAAACAGTAGGTCTCGTCTTTAGCTTCAGATAGATGCAAGTGTTTTTTCTTCAAGCTATAGCTGCTGGTCTGGGAAATATCTGATCAAACTACAACCTTTAATTCAACTGAGGATGCTTTGCTCTGCATTATGATTAACCTAATTCAAAATAGAAACATAAACCATGTTTAAAATCATGTTTAAAAACTTGCTGATTGATTTATATGTTTATATATATTTATGTATTTTCATTCAGGCTGTTTGTGTGCTATAACCAGAACTTAACCAGAATGACACCTTGGACACACTCAGGACAACCACAGTCTTCAATGTCACCTCCACACAAGCAGCTGATGGGTCAGTTTTTAAGGATTTGTTTAATTCATTACAATCCATTCTCATGAAACCAAACCTTTTCTAGATACAATATGGGATTTATTTGTGCAACATCAAGTGGCTAACTGATGTAATGAAATGTGTAATGGATGTAAGTCTCAGTGAAATGGTTTATCTGCTAAATCCCAGCAGTTGGCCTCACTATCAATGACCCTAAATAATGTCAACAGCTCATTTCCACCAGAAATGGTAGTGTGTGTGTGTGTGTGTGTGTGTGTGTGTGTGTTGGGGATAGGGAGGTGTATATAAGCTGCTTGTGGTGTAGCAGATGGCGGTTATTGATATGAGGCCATTCTGCTCTTCTCAATCCAAAAAGATTTGAAGATGCTGAGTCAAGATTTTTTTTCTGTTAATTTGCTCAACGTCTACAAAAACAATAACAAAACAAAGAGACAAAAAAAGTTAAATCAATTACATGAAGTTCTCCAATACAATAATGTTTTGGTTTTCTTGGTCTTATATTTGAGTAAACTGAAAATATGTTTGAGTTTTGGACTATTGGGTTGGTAAAGCAAGAAATCTGAAGCAATCACCTTGAGTATTTCTCAGTATCCTTTTTGTTGTTCAAAACTGAGCTTTTTTGTAACGTGGCTTGTTTTTGGTTTGTGTTTGGTTTTCAGTATTCACACTCACTTGAATCTAATCTCTTATGATCTATATTTATTTATTCACATGTTGTGGCATTGTGTTTGTCATTTCCTTTTATTCCCAGCGATTAAACGTCACTCAGTGAATCATTTACTCAACTTTTTTTTGCTAATTTGATGAAAATGCTTCTTGTCGACTTCTGTTTTTCATTGCGTCTCCAATTTAAAGTCGAGCATCAGAGGGAGCCTGAGCTGAGGACAAGGAGAGTGAGCAAATCCAAAACACTTCAAAAATTTGTCATTAGTGTGGCGCTACATTCTTTCATTACTGGGTTTATCAGAGCAACCAGCCATAAGGCGCAGGTTCATGCACCCTTGAGCACAAAGACTCAAGTTGTTCTACATTTACAGAATCATTTAACTTCTTTAATTATTCTTTAAATTACAATTGCAAATAAAGGCGCTGCCCGCGGTGGTTATGCATGGCCTGCAAAAAGAGCAACATTTTTAATGATTACTTTTCACATCGCACCAAACTAATCTCCCATGGACAAGAAATGAATGAAAAAGGGAAGATTTTCTCTGCTATTCTACTTTAATGGAGGGTGCATCAGTCATCAGGCACAGTGACTGTTCTGGACCAGATGTTGCAGAACTAACCAACAATTGGGCTGAAAATAGAAAAAGAGCAGGGGCGGGGAGGTTGGAATAAATTAATTGCTAATTTTTCAGTCTTTGATGGAATTAGGCTCACTTCTTTCCCCCTATGTGCTGTGTGAATGTCCATGCGTTAAACGTTTTTTCTTCTCTCGCCACCCCCTCTCCCCTCTTTGCTTTCCTTGACGGTTAAGGGCCACCCAGAGGAGAGTGAGTGATGCAAAACCGAGGAGTAATCCCTCTGTTTATCTCGGCTTCGAGGCTCGGCCCCAACCTCTGCCTCTATTATCCAGAGGATTTAAGGCAAACTTTCATTTATTGGCCGGCCTCCGTTCTCTATCCCGGCTCCTGAGCTCAGGATACCCCCTCCCCAAGTCTCTGTCCCAGTGTGAGCAGATTTGCATAGAGCAACAATGCATGTTGCCGGGGCAGTGGCCAGTCGGTGGTGGGACAGGCCTGCTCAGAAGCGCAGTTTGCTCAGGCAGCACATGGCTATAGAAGAATGCGGCCTTCAGGGGGGAAGGAGCAGCACCTGCGTGGCGCGGCGGCCAGGCCTCGGCGAAAAACAGCAGATGTACCACAATCTGGACACTGAGCTCTTTTCTCCCCTTGTTCACACAAATGAGCAAACGGGGCAGGAAACAAAGCAAAAAATACACAATCAGGGTTTTGGGAGAGGGTGGAGCCACTTCGATCGGAGCTCACCTGTTAAACTGGTTTACCTGCTACCGTATTCTGCTTTTCTAGTGTTTTTCTTCTGGAGTGTTTTGTAAAACGAGAATAAAGTCTGCTTTGTGGTTACAGTTTGGATTCAAAGGCTGCAGCCCAACATGGTTAATAAAGGTTTCAACACGCTCGGATATCTATTCATGTACAAAGAAGAGATGAAATTATTAAAATATTAAAACACTCATTAACAGACTGGATATGTTGGAATGTTTTCAAGGAAAAAAATGTACTTCTATTTATCCTACAGTGTATATGACTACTGGCCTGGCAAGACTAGCAAACTGAAACAATCCTCCTGATGTGTGGGGAGTTATAATTTATTTTTAATTTATTTGCTGTTCAATACACTAATTTAATAAAGACAAATGTGAATCTGTTGGTTAAATTCGTCTGCAGGAGGGTGGGGATGTCTCATCACAGCGAACATCAGTTGGTGCTGAAGTAATTTTGGGTTAATTGAAAAGACGCTTCGCTACGACAACGTTACACAATTTATATAACTGATGACTAAAATTAAAATAAAAATACACAGTTTTTATGTTATGATGTGATGGTAATAAAAGTTTTATTTTGATAACAAATCAACTGAGACAAGTGACTGAAATATTTTTGTTGGTGTTGTTTCTTCTGCTCTAACAGGATAGCACTGACTACAACGTATCTGTATGGTTCTTAGTTATACATATATACATGCAGCTGGTGAAACGATAACTTCCGTCATAAACAGACAATAAAGCTCCACAACAAATGTGCAACACATCAGGATCAGGTTTAGGTACTAGATACATGTGGTTTGGCTTAGTAACGATTTAACTTCTCATGATGTTTGTCACATGACTTGCATCATGTGACTGGATCAGGACTGTGCAAACAAAGCTACTTGATCGAGATTAGCCACAAATACGCTTTGGTTTCGGTGCTAAATAAACTTGGTTAAGTTAACGTGATCTTCATCATGTGACCAACATGACCACAGTCGTCACGTAGCTGGCAACAGTAACACCAGTGGAAAATCTTATACTAGTCTGAATTCGAGTTTTCTGCCTGAGAGTCTTGTGTTTTGCGTTAAGGTGTTTTTGCAGCCATTATGAACATATTAAAAGTATTTAAGAGGACATCGTCCTCTAATCAGGGTCCACCCGGACAATGTCCTGCACTCAGCACTTTTCAGAGCTGACGTGAAAACTCCTCAGAAACACGCTGCATAGAACTTATAGTAATGGCAGATGAACTGGGTATTGGTTGTTTCTGCTAGTTTTTGCACATTCACAACATGATTCAGAGCCAAACAAAGTCACAGAACATCAAGAAGCATCTGTTAATGATTTTGGTCCCAGATTCAGTTTCCTGCAGGAAATGTGCTCTGGTGAAAAGATGTTGGGAGACAAACGGGAAGAGCGTCGTGCACCTGAGACTAGTCAGAGGTAACTGGTTATGGTATGTATGACTGGGGTCAGGTTACCCTGGGAACCCTGGTGGCAGACCTTGTGTTGAATTCACCCCTTTACTCTCAACACCAGAAGCTGCCTGTCTCCTTTCGTACAGACATTAAAGTGGAATAGTTGCGCCGGTTCCACCACGTCTCAGGGTGATGTTTGTATCGTACCTTTTATACACGGGGCAGCAAACTGGTGCAACAATCCTGCCTCCAGTGGTCAGTGGGAGAGCAATGAGTCGGTTCTGATGGTGTCACAAAATATACAAAAGTTTGTTAGTGTCTTCCAACAAGACAACAACCAGAGCTGGAGATTGTGAGAGCGTGCACGTAGAGCTGGTCGCCTCACGGTGCTGTGAGTCAGGGCGAGTGTTGACAGAGCTCTATGGGGGAGGACACGATGTGAAGCTGTGGCCTGCAGGGGAGCTGAAATCCCCTTCAGCTACAGGTAAATAAGACCACCCACCCCCACGTCCACAACAACAGACCTTATCTCCACCCACCGCAGACGTGGCTTCCCTCCTCTCTGCGCACCAGCAGACCCTCAGGAAAGGAGGGATGAATAAAGTTTGTCTCCTCGTCAAATCTTTCTCCTCATGACTGAACCAGTGACTTTTCTCTGTAGCTGCAGTTTCTGAATGTTCAGATGTTTTTCCTCCTCACTTCACCACCAGCCTCCAGCCTGAGCCTGAGACCGACAGCGGACTGACGTGTGAATGAAAACCATGTTTAGCAGTAGAGTAAAGAAGAAGTTAAAGTTAATGGATTATTAAATGATTTAATGCAACATGGATGTTTTTGTGGTAGTGTTGAATCTCTGTAAACTATCACACTGATCAGCTGGATGCTTTTAAAGGGACAATCTGCACATCTGGTCCCTGTTTTAATCAGATCTTTTTAGTTTCCCTTTTCATGCTGTTCTTAAACTACCTGGTTTATTTATTGTCCTATATTTTATCCATATGATTTGGAAAAATTTACAATATTTAAGTAGTAAATTAACATATTAAATATTGTATGGCTCATAGTATAAATGATGAGTTACTGAATGTGTGTAAAGAAAAGTTATTTATTTATTTAATAATAATTTATTTATTAGCGCAGATAAAATAAATTATTGATTCAATTTCATTTTTTAAAATTAAAGAATAACGTATGAACCAATCATGATCTGCAAGTCGTCTGTGATTTAACTTTTCAGTAACTTATTTTCCTTGTAAATTTTTGGCATTTATTAAATAGAGAACTAAAAAAGGATATTATATATATTGTAACATAAATTTTCCGTTCTTTTTATTCTTTACATTATCAGGTCACCATGAGGACACATAAGTGTCCAGAAAAATTATTTTTATCTAAACATCATATTGTTTGTTGACTGATGTATACGCAGTGCATCACTTATTTTCATTGTTTAAATTTTTCATTTATTAACTTATGTTTTAAAACGATGTGTTAAATGTATGGAAACCACGTGTAAAATTATTGTATGTGAATGTTTGTATGTGACAAACCAGATGTTTGTGTATAAACCTGTCACAAAGTGACAGTGTGACAGCACATCTGTGCTTTGTCACGTGAAATATCTGAAAATCATGTTTCACTGAGAAAAAAAAAGTTTCACATTTGACTAATTAATACAAAAAAATTAATGTAAAATTCTGCAATCAGATCTTTTGCAAAAAAAAATAAAAAGTTAACAACCTAGAATCCAAAAAAAAATTTTTTTATGGAAATACATTTTACAAGCTGATGTGCACATTTTGAAGCCCGGATCCTTGGAAATCTGCTTTTCCAACAGGGATATATTTTATTCCTGTCCTGGTTGTTCGATACCAAAGAGCATCTGTAAGAGAAGCTGTGAATTTGTTGTGTTTGAGCAGCAGGAGGAGGCTGATATCACACACACAGCTGATATCGTCCTAATAACTGTTGACAGTCAGCTCCTCTCTGCATAATTGGCTCCACCTCCCCCATTAGCAGCGGCTCTGTTTGGCTCCCCAGGGCATGTGTTAGAACAAATTTGAGGAGTGTCATATTGCACGCATTTCAACAGGGCCAACAGGGTTAGACTCACATTAGCGTAATGAATCAATCTGCTCGGCTAATGGCTGAACTGACTCCATCAGGACACGGAGGCGACAGATTCTACCAGGCAGGAAATATTTCAATAATGCATCAATCAGGTGGTAAAAATAATGAAAATAAACAATGTTTCATTGGCTACTTTACTCAGGTGAAGAATCACAGGCACAATGAAAGGAAATCGCCTTTGGATTTCACAAAAAAAGCAAAGGATCTGCAGTTTTTATCATCAAATCTCTGTATCAGTTTTAACACATAATAAATTAAGCCCAGTTTGGGAGCCTGTCTTGATTTGGAAAACCCCAGACTGGTGACGCTCTGCATTTTGAGATTTTCTGAAACAGGAAGTAAAGGTGGTGAAGATGTCTGTCTGACTAGAACAACGGTAAAAATGTGAGAATTAACCAACACATCAAGTGTAGCTGCATCTAAATCCTTTTCCTGTTTCAGCAAGTCAACAGTTTGGCAGATGCATCACAATTCCTGGCATGTGGCTGCTGTTTAAGACGCATTAAAGACAAAAGGAAATGACAACTACTTAAGTAAAGGGACGGCCGCATTCGCACGTGAATGGAGGCAGATTATTGGGAGAGATTGAGTCGGTGCTAATTAACTGATATGAGCATGAGAATGGAGCCTGTAACAGGCCGCTGACGAGCAGCTGATAACCACCTGCTGATCCGCCAGGCTGAAAAAACACAGCTAAACTACTCAGGAGATCAAGTTGGAAGAGGGATGGAGGAATTATGATGCTCACTTATACACAGGTCTGTTGTGTGGATGAGTCCTTCCTCTCTCTCAGCTGTTATCACTGCACCAATTTCCTGTAATTCACTGTATTTGGGAATCAGAATCCAGCTGGTGCAGGATCAGGACAGTATTACACCTGTACTAGCATCCTTCCTGTTTCTAACCCTTTTTCTGGGTCCAGACATCTTCAGATTACCTGCTCTTAACTGTGGTGAATAAGGGAGATTGTGCTTTGGCAGTAGCTGCTTCAAAGCTTTAAAACAACTTTACACGGTTTTGACTTTACGAGGTTTTGCCTTTTAAAGCTGGAAGGAACGAACGACAAAGGAAGACAGATTTATAGAAGGTGGATATTAATAAGGTCATTTCTGTCTGTCGCCTAGAGACTCCACAGTGGGACAAACCCTCCACAGATGAAAATAAAAATATACAATGTAATGGGGAGTTTTATTTTAGTGTGGGTCTCATTGCTGTCTGACCTCACCTTAAAATAGGCCCCCATGTGCCTCTGCAGGTCTGAACATTCATGTTCATGATAAGTTTATAACAGAACAATTGCGACTCCCACTGCACATTGTCATGACGAGTTTTAAAATCAGAGCTGAGCTATAACCTCTTATTAGCTTCCCCAGGTGAACGTAACATCCATGTGCGTCCTCTGGGATGGTCATGTATTTTTATAGGAAGTTCGGAAAACAACAGTTGCAGAGAGGCTCTAACAATGCGGACTGGCTCTAACTCCTCCAGCTGAAAGTAGAAGTGCTTCCTCTGATGCCTTTTCATAATAAATGCATCCAGAGTTTAGCTCCAACCTCCTGTTGGATCAATCACTGGTTCAGTGTCTTCCACCTCTAATCAGTGTTAATAGGTTCATCAATACAACCTGACTGGAACATGAGCTGATCAATAGTCAAGTGACTTTCTTTGACGAAAACACGACAGAGACAACTTGAAATTAAAAATTAAGAAAGAAGTAACGAATGCGCGATGATTTAATTACAGTCAGATTCACTGTCCAGGCTGATTCGTCTCCACTGTCTCCAGAAGCATTTCTGGTTTTTTCCATTTAGTCGTGTGGTTATAATCTGTAAGGTCCTAAACTTTATATTGTAAAGTGCTTCGAGATGACTTGATGTGTTTTAATATAAATAAACTGAATTGTATTAAAATACACGTTAGTCAACACTGACAACTACATTCTGCTGCGTGATAAACTGTTAAATAGACAATAACAATAATTATAGTGTCGATCAACACGACAACAAAACTCTTCATCTCAGTAAGTTGTGATTTAAAATGATCAATAACAAATAAAACACACACACACACACACACACACACACACACACACCACCTGCCTCTGAACTCCACCCCTCCTCCCAACCTCCTCCCCCA